>KK117878.1:42263-59884 GCA_000611955.2 Stegodyphus mimosarum | reverse complement strand
AACGTCCTGATCTGGAACAGGGAGCTGAAATCAGCTGTGTTCTGGTGTAGATACTGTGCTGGATAATAACTGCACTTGAAAGGGATTTAAAATCCTCTTTTATTAAATCAATATTATTTACACACTTCCCAACTCGGGAGGGATACAGAAAGTAAAAGACCACACTTGGGCCTAACTTAACAATCAGATAAATTTAAACTAAGCTAAATATAAATTTAATTAAATCCTTGCTCACAGAGTTAAATCGCGGAGTTGGCCTCTAACTAAATGGTGCGTAGCAAGAAATACTAACACTAGCGCACTTCAATTTATTTCAATATGCAATCACGTAGTAAGCACCATGGCTTATAATTTTAGCTGCTAGCTGGTCAGGCGAACGTCGAACAGAATGACCGTAATCCGAGACTGAAAGCTCTCTGACTCTAAGAGGTTTCTACCTCTGGTTTAAATAGTACTTGTCTGTATTTCAAATTAGCATAAGCTGAAAACGCGCGCTTCTTCTGACGGGAAGTTGAAACAGAGAAGAGATAGAAAGATTTAAATTAAAATAAAACTTTGTTAGTTTAACTAAAACCTTGCAAATATTCCATTACCTTCAAACAATTTCATTGATCTGTTTCTTTTATTGCTGCTTATTGTTCTCTGACCATTCCTTCTGAATGATTTTGTTGTTGTTCTCATCCCCGTGACCAGCAGAGCTAGATCAGGTCCATGAGCCCATTCACCCTGAAAGAGTCCAGTGCAAAAAGGGGGTCCTGAACCAAATCCTGTCTCGTAAGCTCCAGACAAGATAAGATATGAACAGGAGAGGCCTGTGCGGTAGAACACTTAGTGCATATTTCAAAGTATTTATTACCAACGACAAAAGTCATTGATAACAGTTGGCCACTAAGGAATCTAGTAAGTGCAGTTTAATCTCGTCTGTTGCTGCTCTGAACTAAGGAACCACCAGGGCACTTACTTTGACACCATGGGTGAACTGGTGGGACATCCAAATGGCCCTATCCTTTGCTTTACATTTAGAAAATAGTTCCATATAAGTAAGAGGAGCGGCATGCGTTGCGATCTCGTTAGCACCAGCTCTAGCCAAGCTGTCCACAATTTCATTTCCAGAAACGTCGACATGGGACGGAATCCACTGAAAGTGGATCCGATGAGAAAGGGAAAGTTGTTTTAGTTTCCCGAGGATGTCTGCACTTGCATTATCCCTCACATTATGCCAATCAGCTAAGTGCTGGACGGCACTTCTACTATCTGAAAAGATCCAGATATCTTTTAACTGAGGAAGCCACATGATGGAGTCCAGACCCTCCAGAATTGTAATAAGCTCGCTTCTAAATACCGAACAGAAGTCTGGATTTCTTCTTTGAATTCCTATTTCATGACCCCGAAAACTAAAATAAATGCCACTTCCAGAACTGTCATTAAGAAGTTTACTGCCGTCCGTGTACATGTAGACAACGTCCATGGGGGCATTAATAATTATTTCAAGGGCTAATTGTTTCAAGTAGCACGGCAAGTCCATCTGTTTGCTAACTTGGCAGAAAGGTTAACATGAAAGTAAACCCCATCGAGACCTTCAGATGGGTCGATAATCTGAGACAAGCTATAGAATTGGCGATAAGGCGGTCAGAGACAAACTGTCCAAAGGGACTACCACGTTTGAGTCTCTGGTTATTGCTCCATGACCCTAGAAATTTCGAGGTACGATTCTGGAGGCCAAGACTGGAGATGAATGATTTTCATAAGATAAACTACAGCCCTTTGCTGATCTTCATTTGTCATATTCTAAAGAACAGATTTCAGTTTCTTTCTAAAATATGATAAAAACTCATTATCCAAATAATATCGAGGTTATTTCTGAAAACATCAGATTCGTTGACTAAATGTTTCATCGTCTTGAATATTTTAGGTACTCAGTAAAATGTTTCTTCATTCTTGTAAAGTTTCTCCTAGGGAAATAATTTTATGTCACGCCATAACATTTGAGGCCTTTACAACCATGCTTTACGTTCCCCCTATTTCGATTTTTGTAGTTACGTCCAGGTACAATGACGTGATGGTAAGTCAGTTGGGTTCATATTACCTGGCACAAAACGCCAGCAGGTGACGTCGGTTAGCTTTCTAATCTCTTCTAAGCGATTTCCGTCAAGTGTATTCCAGGGTTTGTTTTGTGTGACTCAACTAAGTGCAACTGTTCAGTCAGACCAAATGAAATGTTTGAAAGGCATTTGAAGCGTTTGTAATATGGTAGATGTCAGTCTTGCTTCAATAGCAACTCCAAACAATTCTAAATGGAGAATGATTAGGCCTTTGCATTGGGGCTACTCTTGATTTAGTGAAAATTAATTGTACTGAAATACATGTACAGTACTAAATTAAATGCATGACTGTACATCTTTGCTACGTAAAAAGAACGACAAGCATAGGCACCTTTTAATGCGTCAGTGAATGTGTGCAAAGTACCAAGTAGATTGTGTCCCCACAATATTCTCCAAGGAATTCTAATCAAGAAATTTCTGTTATTAAGAGATTCTCGAGAAGGAAAGTGAACAATTTTTAATAAATTTCTGGAATTAGTTTGATCTGCAAGCAATGTCTCAACCCAGCGTTCGCGCTTGACGCTGCACCTCATTCTGCTAGGACAAAATCACGTTCAGAATTAGTTCAATCAAAATTAGTTCTCTCATTGCGTGATTGAAGTCATCATGAAAGGCATATAACACACAATCTGAAACACATACAAATTTAGTAAGTCAATCTATTGGACCGAATCATCAAAGTATTAAACATGGCCACCTGTTTAGGAGAGGAGGCTGCAGACATCTTACAAATGCTTTTGACCTAAAATCATTCAGATACGGGTTCAGTTCTTTAGATCTGAGATTTGGAGAAACATTCTTCAAGCTGAAACTGACTAAGCTCAAAATCCGGCAACAGAAGGAAAGAGAAACTCTATAATTTGGCTACTGAAAGCGAAAAATTAATGCAGCTGCATTTCCAGTTTGCGGCCAGGAAATTAAAGAGTCTCTAATATTTTAAAGAGATTCCAAAGTACAACAAGCACTTCGGTTAGCTGACAGAAAAATTTAAAAAGCGCTGTTATCGTGTTATGAAAATACTGAAATTGTGCAAAAAGTCAGCAGAAGAGATTTATGTCTTGTTAGAGCCATTAACGCCTCGGAAGACATGGTGTTTGGAGCGTTGAACGAATAGACTGAAGGAGTTGAAACAGTCAAGACTCAAAGCAGCTGTAAGATTAAATTAAAATGCTAGAGCTGCAGAAGTGAATGCCATTTAAGAAGACAGTGAGCTAGGCGTAAAAGTCTGAGCAAATGTCTTACAGAGCAGAAGAAATTAATGAAAACAGAAAATGTCAGCTATAGGGGTTCTACAGTTATTGTTAGCTTGTAGGATCTAGTCTTTTTAGCTCTCATAAAATGCGACTAGATACACCTGAGTGGTATATCCTTGCCAATTCTCGAACAGGATTGAAGATGAACACGATCAGGGAAAGGGTGTTAAAGACCCTTTTATTGAATGCAATGTATTTTAGAGATGGCACGGAATTACGTGCTTACGAACATCCATTACTTGCGGTGAGAACTTAAAAGATACGTAATGCTAACTTTAAAGTTAGGAGTAATACAATGCTACATTATTTAAAGCTAATAGGCTGACGCAGAACCTGCACTGGCATAACAATAATTCGGCGGCAAGATTGAGTAGCCGATATGTAAGGTTAACACCTGGAAGAATCAACAACATCAGCTCATAATAGCAAAATCACGTTCTGGTAAGCTTTTCTCTCCACTATTTTAAATACTCTCGTTTACCCTAACTCATTTAAATCCTGGCGAAGAAACTCAAGGCAAATAAGAGAAAGCAGAAAAGGCTCACAAATTAAAATAACTATTAGTAAAAATAAAATGAAATCCTACAAGCTCATGGTCGAAATCACTGGTTGTGCGTGAAAGGAGTCTATGGTTTTCATTCCGCAAGATGGTAGATACTGGAGCGAACGTGAGTGATTATTTTGCTACCAGAAATAAATAGCTCGCCTATTTGGAAGGGTATCTTCTATTACGAAATCCGCAAACTATGAAAAGAGAGAAAACGTCAGTGCACAGACAAATGAAAGTGCACATCATATTCGCATCCTATGTATATAAACACGCAATCTATATTGCTAGTTTAAAGATCCACTCATCTTCGTGCTTGACCATTTTAAGGAATATGGATTTTGTTTAGACGTCAAAAACCATGAATTGCGCAGCTGTAATGAAGGAATACCGCTGTTTGGAGAGGATGAAAAGGAAAGGGAACCAATGTCAATGTTTAAATTCTTTTTGACTGTACTTTTGCCCATTTATACTGCTGTACTGTTGTATTGTTTTACTCATTTATTTATTTGTTGATTTTAGGATAGTAATTTAAGGGCTTGTTCTCGAATCGAATTTATGCCCACAGTTTTTCATTTGCACCTCTGATAATAGAGCATATTATACTCTGAAATTGCATCTCTGAAAACGGAGCACATGGTTCTAAGATTTGCTAGAACTATTTGCATCTCACTTGGTTTCGTGCGGAAGAGAGCCCATTTAGAGTGTTGCAGAGAACATTGAAGTCGGGCCAAGCTTCAGTAGGAGCTGTTCACAGACCAATCCCTATTCAGCTTCATTACTCATTTTCAATGTAACTTCATATGGAGAGAACCAAGAACCTGCTATCTTCCTTCCAATGTCCAAGAAAGGGACCAATATGGCAGCGAATGTTTGATGGTTTGTGAAGGCATCATATTGGACAAGCGCACAGACATTTATGTCTTTGATAGAGGCTGTGTGAATGCTTCGAGGTGTAAGATAAAGATCTTAGAATAAGAGATACAGTTGTTTCTCTATTTATTTTTATCGACGACAACGCTTTTCCACGGCTAATCGGATGGATAATTTTCTGGAAAGTGAGGCTATTAATCAGATGAATTGTTCAACCAAATCTTCAGATCTGGACCCTACAGAACGTATTTGGGATGCTCTTAAGAGAGCAATAATATCTCAGTACCCTCTTCCAAACTGTCCAAGACTTGAAAACTGTGCTGCTATAGGAAGGGGGTGAACTGCCATAAAGACTCATAACTGCCTCATTTGCAGTATAAAGTCATTTTGTATAATCTTACTTTATATAAACTGTTTGCGTAACTGAATGTGTATTAGAAGGGACAGTATCCTTTATTAGCCTCCTTTTCTTATCCGACCTCAGAACTTCCGTTTTTATCTTCCTGCGTCGATTAGGCTTGTGTACCGAGACTGTTATATGGTATATCTTTTTGTATTATGTCCGACTATATCCATACCAACCTGCTGATCATTTTTTGAGAAAATCGACTAAATATAATACCTCTCTTACTTTTGAACACCTGTGATTGTCCATTCCGTGAACCAATGATCTCAGTCTTCAGACACAAATTTGCTTTCGTTTTATGGGAATAAATTAAAGGCAGCGTTTACCGAAGCTTAGAATGAAGCCACAGTCAAATTCGGAAGGCGAAGAAGCTTTTGCAACGGTCATTAAACAAATTATGATCAAAATGCATAAGGAAATTGGAGCATCACTTAGATTTCCTTTAAACCACCAGAGGTATTAATGTTGCTATTCACCGACGTTCTAAATGTTACAAAATATCTCATTTCGTTAAGTATGCCTTTCCATCATATAAGTAATGGCTCTGTACCTTATTTGGATTTTAATAATTCATTTCTCAGTCAGCTTAAGACATGGTGTTTGGAGCGCTGAAGAAGTTGACGAAGAGACTGAAGGAGCAGAAACAGTCAAGTCTCAAAGCAACAAAGTATATTCCAGTACCTTAGATTACTAAAAGCATTTTTGCACACTTTTTAAGCTCACTGGAAACTTTAAAATATATGTTATTCATATAAACTTTAATCCCAAGATCAAGTTCTGTTGGAAAAATAAATATAAAACAAAACCCACATTATTTTTTAAATTTTAAAATACATGCTATACAAATGAACTTTGAGTCCAAGATCAAGTTTGGTTGGAAAAATAAATGTGCAGCAAACCATACATTAGAAAAAATAAAATATAAGTTATTCAAATAAACTCTTAATCCCAAGATCAAGTTCGGTTGAAAAAATAAATGTACAACAAACCATACGTTCGGTGTATGTTTTGTTTGAAAACGAGGAATAATTTTAAAAGTGTTTAAAATAGTTTTCATTCTCTGAAATTAAGTGCAGTGTTTGAAATGAATTGCGGCACTTGCCTAAAAGATACGAACGCTAGTATCCCGTCTTAGACTCAACAGCCTAATTCAGTCCTTGAACGCCGCAGATGCTGAGCGCTAAAGCAGACTAACTCAGCATTCGACACTTACTCCGCCGCTTGAACGATGTTGTTCACCGGTACGAGCGTTCTCAGCTTTCTGCTGCTGTCGACAGCTACGGGAGGTAAAAAGAAATCTTTGCCTTTATAACTTTATAAGAAAATATATTTTATCATTTAGACAATTTTGCTTTTTAAAACTATAATCCCCATGACGTCAAAAAAATTAGATTTCTTGATTGTTGTTCCTTTAGAGTTTTTATCCCTCTAAGGCAAACTAAAAGGAGAATAAAACGTCTGAAGTTACGAACAATTTAATTAATCTTATATTTAATTTAGAGTTCAATGAGGGATCAAAATCCGATTTTTTTTAAACCGAGGGAATTTTGTTGATTTTCTCAGTGAAAAAAAAGATAAAGAATTTTGGAAAGGCAATCAATGCGCTTTGACAATAATACTTACTGACAGACATCAGGCTGATGATTCATTCCTTCTTACAAATTTCATTTTAAAATAAAATGATAATAAAATTTACAAAGAAAGGCGAATGAATATTTTGGAAAACATTCATTTACGGTTTTTATGCATTAGATAGATTAGGTTGATAATTTTTACAATGCAGATGTTACCGTAGGGCAGTGCGGGAATAACCATTTACTGTAAAATGAATTGATTACTAATACACTTGCAAACTGAATTTTAGGGGAAAACACCCGTGTTTATAAAATTGTGGGTTAAATATTTCTTTTCAACATTAAGCATTTTCAACCTTGCATTCTTTAAAAATTTAAGGCAATTTTAGATATTTTCATTTTAGATCTTTTAAAATTGGACTAATTTACTACGACTACTCTTACTCACTTGCATTAAACGCGTTTTTGAAAATACATTCTGGTAGAAAATGGTAAGCTGAAGCTAGAAGAGATAGGAAAAGTGCATAAAATAACTGTTATAAAATTAGGATAAACCTTACAGTGTGATAGCTATTATAGTCTTTAACATGAAGAAACTTTAAAAGCTCATACACTATATCGAGTTATTATTATTAACTATAAAACTAATATTATAAAACTATTAACCTATTAAACTAATACAAATTTTTTCAGTTTCGCCTTCAGTAGTAAAAACTAGTAACAATAGTTCGAATTTAGTAGCACTACGAAAGTTTACTTAAAAGTTCGCCAAACTGGAGAAGATTAACCAACTATATATATTTCATTTTTATTTTTATTTATTTAATGAGCTACAGAAACATATCAAGTACTTGAACAAGGATATCAGTGAAAAGATCGCCGCAACATTAATCTACAAATGGTTTAGCTGGTTCAAATGCAGAGAAAAAATAATTAGATTCTGCATCACAAGACGCGTGCTCGCTCATCGTTTGTTGTTCAACAAATTTTAGCACATTTTTTTAAATGCTTAATAGAATTTTCTCACTTCTCATTTGCCAGAATTAGTTTGTTATGAATATTTTTCTTCCCTAAAGTGAAAATTAAGTTAATGGGCAAAAATATTAGTACTGTAAATGAAGTATTGGAAAAATTGCGAATGGTACTAAATGTTTTTACAAAAGATGATTGTGCCAGATGTTTCCAGTTACGTGAAACGTTCTGTACCGGTGTTTATTGTTCAATGAATACTGTTTTGAAATGGGAAGATACATGAATGCGTTAAAATGTTTTTATCAAAAGAAAAAAAAATGTCTCAACATTTGGGTAGCCACTCGTAAATCGAGAAAGGGAGCACTACTTTAATAAGGATAGTTTGTTTACTACAATCGTTCTCCTAGTAGTACATATGACATCGTTGTACACAGGACGTAACGATGGGCATTGTTGTTATTAAAGTGATTGGCTGTTTTTGCCTTGTTGCATATACAATTATAATCACATTATTTTTCAAAAGAATGCAAATACATTAGTATGTACTATAATATTATCGTTTCCCGAAATCTGTATCTGCTATTTCTTAGAGCATCTACATATATGTAAGTTACGAACTACAGATTTTTTTTAAAATTTCATAAATATATCAGATGAATCCGATTCCAAAGCTAGAAAGCATACTTTAGAGTAAAGAATAATTAAATATCTATCTATGTAACTGTAGAATGCACTAACAAGAGAATGATAACTAAATATTTTGAAATGTGTACGTACAATGAAACTAAATTTCTTTTACATGCTTAGTATTTGTCTTAAGAAGCCACTTAATGTGGTTGTAATATAACTGTAGACTATATTTAAAATTATTCCTTTGACAATAAAGTCAAGATTGCTAAATGAAATTCCAGATTTTACCTCATCCACGTTTAGTTCTATGTCGTTTGTGAACGTCTGTGAGAATACTCACTAATCTAACAGTAAATAATTAAAAAAAAAATAAACTTCGGAATACAGACGAGGATCATCGTTGATTGAATACGCTTTCCCTATAGGCAAGTGACCGATGTGTGCTTTGATGTAATTAAATACTTCAGTTAAAAATTTAAGAAACTTTGTGTATAGGAGTAGGCGTTCCAGAAGGCGTTTGAGAGAGGAAGTGTTAAAAAAACTCACTGTGCGCTTATATAGTGTCGAATTAGGAATCTGAATAATCAACTCGGTATGTTAACTGTGATACTACGAAAGTATAGCTGAGAAATAATTTAAATTCCTTGCAAGGTTTCAGATGTAACAGAAATTTATAGCTTGCTAATTCATTAAAACAAGCACTCTAAAAATGTTTGTCTTAAAAGGAGAGCTTTTATACTAGATGTTCTAAAGATAATATTCCGTATTACCATTTCACATGAGGAAAATTACGAAAACGTTTCGGAAACCTTTTATTGGAAGCCGAAACTGACACAAATACCAGTGGTCGAGCTTTTTATACATTTGCTGCCTGATGAGCACCGAATACTTAATGGATGTTTGTATCAACTAATAATTGAAGAAGGCACATTTACATAAAACTACTGTACTGTTAAAGGAAGAAATGAAAAAAGATAGTAAGTATTGTATTAGGTATCAGGTTGCAAAAATTTTAAGTTTTACTAATGTTTATTTTATTTTAAATCTTTTGCTGTCTCACCTTATTTTCCATTTCTGGCCAGAATAAGCACGAATAGATTTAGTGTATGCAAATGAGTTTGCAAACTTTAGAAGTATTTAAGACACGACTTTTAGCCAAGCTAAGAAGGCGTGAACGAGCGATTTATCGCGGCCTTTATCACGCGTATGATTTTTCGTTCTCTGCCTTTAAGGCCAGAATTTAGTTCTCGCTGATACTGAAAGACATATTGTAGTCTTTGCACTCTGCTCACTACATACGTAATATTAAGGGCCAATCTTGGCGTGACTAGTCTCTGTAAATCATCTTACTTCTTATTTAGTTAAGTTAATTCATTTTTTTATTTTTCTACGTCTTCGACCAAAAGTGTTGGTCTTTGTATTCCGAAATGCGTTACCAGCTCTACGCTGTGTGAATAAAGGGTAAATTTAACCCTCCTTATCTCTGTTTTATTTTCTACATCCGCACGAACATAGCTTTGAGTAAGCAGGAATTTCAGTTATCTTTGCAAAATCAATTAGAAGAAACAGTAGTCTAGACAGTGGCGCCCGGTGAAGAAGAACTGTGGTCGACTTTCAAGGGGAAGTTGATGTACCCGTGGCATCGAACCAAAATTCAGAAATGCCATCTGCCACCCTAGAAGGATTCGGGTACATCGTCCAGACGATGCGAACATCAATGAAGCCAGCAGCGAGCTTCGATGGGAATTCACCGATGAATAACGTTTTTGAAAATCAGGTGACCATTTTATGTTGTATCCAGTTCATGAGTTCCAAAAAGTGACTTTGGCTATTAGCGCTTTGAGGTGTCAAGCGCTTAGTTGGTTCAAGTGCATCGGAAAAAATCTTTTGGGCCAACCGGGAAGTCCTACCTACACTTAGGAAAATTTCAAGGCCTCCTTAGTAAAGGCCTTCCCAGTAGTAAGAAATCGTACTAAATTAGAAGCATAACTCTTCAGCACATACCAGCAAAGAATTGAGGACCCCTCAAGCTTCATTTTAATAAGAATACAATTATTTAAGCTTTTGTATGGAAGCCGACGGCTGGATCCTGAAATAATACAAGTGATTTGCCTAGGTTACTTCGCCAGGTACAAGACTTTATCGAATTAAGGAATCCGACGACCTTGGAAAAGTTATTTGAGTTCGCAATCCAGTTTGAAAGCAGAAGAACGACGGACATTGAAAGAAGACGCCAGTACGAGCAACGAAACCAATTTGGTGCACCAATGCCACAGCAGAGGCAAGATCACGACTACGGAAGCAAGTCGAATCAGTGGTCAAAGGAACCTGAATATTCAAAAACAACCGGCGAACGTCGAAAGTTCAATAATAAGCCAGACAAAAAAATTGAAGGCCAGCGGAAAGGCCCGGAAAAGAAGAAAGAAGATTTAAACTGAAACGGATTTCTGCTGACGGCAGGGTGCAGAAGTCCGAAGGCCAAGAAATTCCCTCTACCATCAGGCTCAATACCGTCATTGTGAAAAAATTAGTTTTACCTAAAATTGAAGTTCTGGTGAATAATATTCTTGCCACCGCTCTCCTGGACACCGACGCTCAATGCAGCTTTATTTCAGAAGTTTTTTCAAGAAATACTTTCGCAGATAGAGTGTGTTCAGCACGGGCGGTACGGGGGTTATAGCTGCTCAGGGAGAAAAATATAAATGCACCGGCAAAGTACCTCCTTATATCCGTATTAAGGATGAGGAGGTAAAAGTAATGTTTCTCATAGTTAAAAATTTGCAAGCTTTGTATTATCTTGGGGGTGGATTTTTTATCACTAGCGGAAGCCCAGTTAGATTTTCAGCAAGCGTCACTCAGGTTGTCCATGAAGCCAATTCCTGAACTGAAAGTAGAGCCCCCACAGTAAAGCTGGAACACCTGCCAAATAAAAAACGAGAAAAGTTGTGGCAATTGGTAAGAGAGTTTTCTACTTTATTTCGTGATACAACTGGGTTCACACAAGTTACGCATCATGCAATAGATACTGGAGACTCATAACTGGTTAGGCACAAGCCCTACCGTTATGATAAACTTAAAGAACAAATAATCGAGTGTCGTATCAAGGATATGCTAAATAAGAAAATTATTACGCCGAAGTGCAGTTATACCAGTCCCGCTGTGTTGTGTAAGAAAAACAACGAATACCTATTAAGCGCCCGAAGAGGTGGCGTTTCGCAATAGATTAGCGCAGGTTGAATATTACAAAATAGCCGGTGTATCCATAACCGAATTTTGAAGAAATCTTGAGAAATATAACTTACACTAGATACATGACTACACTTGATCTAACGTCGGATTATTTTCAAATCGGCGTAAAACAGGAAGACGAACATAAAACGACGCTTATAACCAAGTCTGGCACTTATGCATTTTTGCGTATGCCGTTTGGCCTGTCATGCGCACCAGCAACATTTCAACGTTGGATGGGTATTGCTTTAGGACCCGTCCTAGGGAAAAGCACTCTTATTTATTTAGATGACATTTTGTTACTAGTTATAATTTAGAACAACACATTAAACACTTAAAAGAAGTGTTTTCATTGTTAAATGAAGCCGGTTTATAAATTAATTTCGATAAGTGCAAATTTGTGGGAAAGGAATTACGTTATTTGGGGTATAAAATTCCCCAGAAAGGCGTTGAAACAGACAAATAAAAATAATTGCAATTCAGAATTATCCGCCGCCAAATACTGCGAAAAACTTATATTCTTATTTGGGAATGTGTTCCTATTACAGGTTCTTTATTAAGGATTTCGCAATCATTGCCGAACCGCTATTAAAGCTAAAACGAAAGAAGGCAAGATTTTCGTGGAGAGCCGTAGCTAACACCGCTTTTGAAAAAATTAAAACGAGCGTTAACACAAGCCTCTGTTTTGCAATTTCCGGAAAATGATGAAAATTTCGAAATCACGGCCGATGCGTCGAATTCTGCCGTAGGGGCAGTTCTTTTTAAAAATGGGCAACCCGCGGCATTCTTAAGTCGTACTTTAAATGACATTCAAAGAAATTATTCAGCGACAGGAAGAGAAACACTTGCGGTTCTGTTAGCGGTACAGAAGTTCCGCGTCTATTTTGGAAGTTCTCCAGTAACAGTCTACTCTGATCATGCAGCGGTCCCTAGATTATATTCAGGAAAGAATCTGTCGCCAAGACTAATAAGATGGGAACTTAAACTACAAGAATATAACTTGAGAATTAAACATATTCCGGGAAAGAAAAATATCGTTACAGATGCTTTATCAAGAATCAAGCTATATGAAAACGGAAATACTGTTAAAGTCTCAATGCTCACTTAAAAAATAATCGATTCTCGTGAAACCATAAGAGCCGAACTGGGAAAAGATCCTGAATTCAAAAATATATACAATTATTTGATAGATCCTGAAAGCTTTAGTCATCAAGATATTATGGCAATAAGAAATAGGCAAGCCCACTACGAACTCATAGATGGGTTGTTATTTTATACTAAGACCACGAATAATAACCACGAGCTGCGGCCTGTTTTCCCAGCTAGTCTTAGAATAAATATTTTGCAGGAATTGCACGATTCGCCAATTTCAGGCCATTTGGGCATTCGAAAAACTGCCCAACGCGTACGCGAAGCAGTTTATTTTCCTGAACTGCAAAAGTTAAAAAAAGCGTATGTCTAGTCCTGCCCAACATGCCAATTAGTTAATTATGTTAATTTCCGCCCAGCCGGGTTCTCAAATAGCATTAAATCACAATTCCCAAATAAAATAATAGGCGTCGATTTATTGGGTCCTTTTCCAAAAGGTCAGTTAAATAAAAGGCGGTTTCTTCTCGTTATGTTCAACCATTTTAGTAAGTAGACGGAAATTGCTCCATTGAAACAAGCCTCCGCGAAAATAGTTACTCATTCTATCTTAAATAAATATATTTGAAAATACGGGGCGCCCTTAAAAGTTATATCGGATAATGGTCTCCAGTTTATTAGTAATATTTTCGAAGGCATGTGCGCTGGAGGAAGGAATGCTGGGTATGCATCATTTAAAAATTGTCCCGTATCGACCGCAATCAAATATAGCGAAACGGGTCAATAGGAACATAGTTAAAATTATTTGTAGTTATGTTAAAAATTTTCCTAAAAGCTGGGATAACCATATCAATGAATTAGCCTTCGCACTTAGGGCTGCCAGATACGACACTACGGGCAAGACGCCTGCTGAGTTGCTTATGGGCAGGAAAATCATAAGTCCTTTAGATAAAATGTTTTTTATGTTCAGAAAAGGGCTCCTAAATTTGAAATGTCGGATACATAAAAATTAATTAATGAAGCAAAAGAAAACACTGAAGTCTTGCAGAGAAAACAAAAAGTTTACTAAGTAACAAAAAGAGTAAACAAAAAGACGGGAAATATGTTATAGTGTGGGGGAGGAAGTACTTAAGCTGAAACATTCTCTTTCCTCGGATCCAAAAGATAAAGTGACCAAGTTCTGCCCACGGTCTGAAGGGTCGTTTTCTATTGACAAAATAATCCTCTATTGACAAAATAATCCAGCCAGTAGTGGTTTTAAGAGCCAAGAATGGCCGAAAAATTACCGTAAATATCGATCAAATCAAGCCGTATTACAACTGAAGTAAAATGAAAATATTTGAAGATCTTTTACAGGATCCGGAACGGCCGATACCGTCTCAAGAAAGGCCACCGCAGAAAGCACCAGAGCCATCGACAAGCCCGAAGAGAGACCGCAAAAAGAAAATCCACCGACGTAGGAGCGGAGGTAACAAGAAGAGTAAGGTAGCCGCCAGACAAGACAAAAGAAAACATGATGAAGCTACAAATACTAGCAGTAGGAAGCGTCCAAGAGAAAATAACCGAAGCCGTATCACCAGTGAAAAAAAGGAAAAGTCTGAACCCTCTGAAAGAGTATTGCGTAGTAAATTTCCAAGAATTAATTCAGGGAATGCAGTTCCGGACTCAAGGCGGGACGGAAATACCGATAAGCTAGCGACCAGGACCCGGCAACACTGGACCAAAGAGGTACCAGGAACTTCAAGGATATCGCCTACCAAGCGACCTTCAGAACAGACAAGGGAAAAAAGAGGTTGTCAAAACTCAACGGACAGGTCCCAAGAGAAAATGGTAAGACGATGAGCGTGATCACCCTCGATCCAGACGTCGATTGCACCAAACATCAGTCTTCGCAACGTTTCAAGAATGGGCGGCAAGACGCATAGCTGAATATAAAAAAAAGATTAATAAAACTTTTTTACTTGACTGAGTTAATTTTTTGTCCTTTACTGCAAGCTGCAGAAGTTAACGAGAAGTTTTACCTCAAGCGAAGTCACGTTATGAGCCAAATTGGCGAGACATCATTTAATTATTTCTATTATGTTTTCAATTACTCGTGAGTAATCTAAAAGTAATGTACAAGTACTCGAATAGTAGAAAAGTTTTGTACAGCATAGTAAAAGTATCTCAAATGTATTGTAAAAGTATTGTAGAAGGTTTATTGAAATGTTCTGTAAAGGAAAGACATTTTAGTCTGAAGGACTCCTGTAAAGCTAAATGCAGTATTTAAATGTAAAAGAAAAATGAACTTGCTATGAAAAGAAGGAAATTTAACGTTTTGTTGTTACTGTATGTTCTGTAAATGTTTGAACTTAATGAGATGTTAAGGTATTGTTATGTGAAGTGTTCTCTTAAGAAGTACGTTGATATGTTAAAAGTGAAAGTATTATATGAATGTAAAAGTTTAAAACTGCTGAAGTAAAAGAATGTGACAGCATAAAGGCAACTAGCGCTATGAATTATAAAAGCGTGCTAAAATTTGAATGAATGAAAGTAGGTCAGGCTTCCTGACGCTACACTTGAGAGTTAGTTTAGAGTTGTACTTCAGGGTTTCGAGCTGATTGTAAGGTGTGTTCTGAGGTCTGGATAAGTTGAATTTTAACACGTTAGTGTCTTGATTGTAGGCGGTAGTGTTGAACATTTGTACGTACACACGCTCGTGTTTAGTATTTCTCTTTGTACAACACATGTCAGAGAGCACGGGGGTACAATTAAATAGAAGTATGAATGAAATAGATAAATGAGATTAATTCACGTCTAAAAAGAACGTGTACGTACTATTTGCCATCTAATAAACTGTATCAAGTACTAAACTAGTTTTCCTTCCAGCTCACTGGAAGGAGCCAGACTAATAAGAAAGAAAAAAATTGTATTTTAGTACAGATGAAGAATATGTGTCCAAAGCATCTCGTCTGTAAACCTTAGACAAATAATTTATAGGTTAGAAATAATAGTTCTAGGTTAGAAATATTGTAAAGATTGGCCTTGTTTTAGAGTTTAGAATTTAAAGTTCTCAACAAGTCATTTAGACCTAGTTTTCGAACTTAAATTTTGGAAGGAAATATGTAAGGATTTTAAATTTTACTAAAGTTTATTTTACTTTAAATCTTTACTGTCTTCCCTTATTTTCCATTTCCGGCCAGAATAAGCGCGAATAGATTTAATGTATGCAAATGAGTCTGCAAACTTTAGAAGTATTTAAGGCATGGCTTTTAGCCAAGAAGGACTGAAAGAACGATTTCTCGCGGCCTTTATTATGCGTGTGATTTTTCGTTGTCTGCCTTTAAGGCCAGAATTTGGTTCTCACTGAGACTGAAAGACGTATTGTAATCTTTACACTCTGCTCACTACAAACGTAATATTAAAGGGCCAATCTTTGCGTTGCTAGTCTCTGTAAAGCATCTCATTTCTTATTTAGTTAATTCATTTTCTTATTTTCTACGTTCTCGACCAAAAGTATTGGTCTTTGTATCCCGAAGTGCGGGAGCAGCTGTACGCTGTGTAAACAAAGGGTAGATTTAACCCTCCTTATCTTTGCTTTATTTTCTAATTCCGCACGAACATAGCTTTGAGTAAGCTCCCTGTTCTAGCTCAGGACTTTCAGTTATGTTTGCAAAATCAACTAGAAGAAACAGTAGTCCTGACAAGGTAAGTAAATAGAGAATATTCAATCACAGGTAAAGTAAGCCTAATTTGTTTATCAAACAAAGTGAAAATTTTAATGAATTTTGATACTTTGTAACTTATGAAATAACAGAAATGTGATTACAATAGATTAATTTTTTTAGGTCTTTTAATTGTAAATAAACGATTATTGCGAGTGAATGAGAAGTGTAAAAAATAAACGGCATTATGGTAATTTTTATCTCATTAACACGTAATATCAGTAATTATGGTATTAAATGTTAGAGAGAAATTCATTTCTTTGTAAGAGTTGTAAAAATTGCTTGTGTGAACTCCGAACGATAAATTTCTTAGTTTCATAGCTTGGGAAGATATGTTGATTGTGAGACATTTCGTTTGAACAAAATGAGCGGTAGTTTGAAAAGATCATTGAAAGATGTCGGGAAACGGGAATCAATCACGCCCACTACGTTCCGTTTCCTTCTTTAGTTGTCATCTCATTTGACTAAGTGGACCTTTAAAAAACTTTAAAATGAAAAGAATTATGTCAGAGTTTTCTTTTTTACTTGTGTGTAGGAGGTCAGTACCACAAGTGGATGATTTTTAACGGCGAATTATTTTTTTCTTAATATGGCTCCCCAATAAATGGCCAACATTATACTTGCAATTGATCATCTTCATCGTTTGAATACGTTTCATGGAAGTACCTGCAGATTATTTATTCACTTATTCATTTTTGTTTCTTCTGTAACTTGCAGCTCTCTTTTAGCTGAACATTAAGCGGGCTTCATTGCTTTACACTTGCCTTGCCAAAGATTTCAGTATTAATATTAACTGAATGTAGTTATTTCTGGGATTTTTACAGTTTGCTAATCGATGGCAATCACAGCCTCAAAGCTTTTGTGCTTTTTAACATTAAAGAAATATGTTAACACTTAAGAAATATTTTGAAAGAATAATGAAAGTTAAAGGCAAATTAGAAGCAATAGCTTCGATATATTGCACTAGTAACACGACTCATTCTGAAGCGTTTTATAAATGACGGAGATTATACACAATGATAAGGAGCTTCATACAATTTATATAATATTACACAGCTGAGTGAAAGTGGTTCCCAGTTTTGAAAATGTTTCAGACGGAGAAAATACAACATAGAACATTTTGGAAAATCCTCAGTCTTAGAATAATATTTACAATTATGGAGAATTCATATCAGAAGACTGAGTATTTAAATAACAGGATCAGGTATTACTTTAAGTTTTGAAATTTAATTACAGTTTTTAAGTG
>KK117878.1:4519-42174 GCA_000611955.2 Stegodyphus mimosarum | reverse complement strand
GAGGATCTGAAATTTTAATAACTTTCTAAATAAATTACTCTTTACTTTTTGAATATATTTCTTCGGAAACTATACAGAATATTTTATTAATTCAAGTTTATATTTTCTGCCATTTAAAGGTTAAACTCTTATGACATGAAAAATAAGACTATTGACTTTTCTTATGGTGTTCTTATGTTTTTGTTTATGTACACGATTCTATATTTTCATTTTTCAATAGCATTTTTAAGAAAAAGTATAATATGTAACCTTCGAAGCGGAAACCCTCAGGAATGCAATACAAGTACGAATTATATCTTTTTAAATTAAGAAGAAAATTATGGAAAATATTCTTATGGTATTTTTAGCATTTAAGATCGATTCATTACTCATGAGTGCCATGATCGTGTAAACCAACTTTTAAATCATATTGGCACTAAAATACTGCACAGGGTGAAATTATGTGACAAACATTTCAAGCAACATATCAGTAAGTTAAATGAGTATCAAGAAATATAGTTGTAAATACCATAGCGATAATACAACAAGTGTAATCTTACATACCAAAGCGTTGTGTAAAGCCATTGACATAACCCGCTCAAGTTTTAATTTAATTTATTGGGTCCAGTGTTCTAAATTATGAGTGAAACAAACAAGATTTGGTAACTTTAAGCTCAACATTTTTTATGAATTAAACAAATTTCTACAACATATTTTTTATAGGAGTTTAACAGACGAAGTCATCTACAGTGACTAAGCAAAAAACAAACATATGCTTAACAAATAACCGTACCAGACAAAGATATAGGGTTTCGCCGAAAGGCTGAAAACTATTGTTACATGTTCCGGTGGTGGCATATCGCTCCTAAGAGACATAAAATTCACATATCTCTACAACATTCATATAGTTAACACTTTAGGTGATGGGTCACCAGTTAGATTAATTTTCAGTTATGGACACGTGTTATGCTTCCTTGAGGGGCACACATTTTTCCCGGCAATGGTAGAAAATCTGTAAAAGCAATAATAAAATAAAATTAGAACGAATAATTTTTAGTATCAGGAGTTCTTCCTCTCCACGGCTTCCCTCCGACAGTTTCGCTGGCCATTTCTCTCCAGTTTTGCCTTCGACAAACCTGTCATGAACAAATAGTCTGTCTCAGCAACTGCTTTTTGTCTGGCGAAAACTTCCGAATCTCCTCTCGAAGACCGCTGCAGGCTCTTTTTCTTCTCGCCAGCCCCTGGTTTGGCGATGCTTGAAGTTCCAAAAGCCGCCAGTTGCAAAGCAACCTTATGAGGAGAGTCCAAGGCAGTAAGGTGAGGTATTGGGTGGTATGCCGGATGTTGGCAGATATCCCTATTTCTGCAAGAATTACAATCGTCCCAAAAGATCACTTACGTTATCTACAAATGAAATAACACGTTCCTGCAGCTAGCCTCGCATAGGGTGTCACTTTAGCATGGGTGGAAGCCTAACGGGCTCCCATACACCCAGTGCCAAAACCCCGGCGTGGCGTAGCTGCGTACAAAAAAAAAAATTAGAAGCAGGGTGCAGATTTGAACTTGGTTAAGGAAAATTTCCAGACCACTGTCTGGCGGAGATAAGCATTCTGGGAACTATCCTCCAGGGAATTTTCGAAAACAAGGTAATAAATCTTTATTCCCATCACAACGTAAAAATTTGTGAAAGGGAATTAAAAACTTGCTTTTAATTACTAAATTAAATTAAACACCGAAGAATGTTTCTACAGTTGAAATATAATAATTACACAGCGAAATTCATGTTTCTTAAGAATGTTTCTACAACACCATAAACGACTTTACCACCAGTCAGAAAATATAGATTCAAACTTTACCAGAAAGAGGGTTACGTTAACAAAACTTAAAGCTTTGTACACCAACTTGTGTAAAACAAAGAACTTTAAAAATTCAAAATGAAAATGACCTAAAGAGTCAGCCTAACCAGAAATTAAACATTAAAAAAAACAAGTTAAGATTAAGCTTTAAACAAACATTATTAAATGGTTAACCAAACAACCTTAAGGATAAAAGAAAAATTAATATAAGCAACTTAAATTCAGAGTTAACCAAAACTGCCAAAATTAAATTGACAGCAATTACTTTTCAACAAAGCAAAATTTAAGATCAACTAATAAAATAAAATTAACAACTTCTATGACTAATAACAGAATTATGATAATCATTACAATTAAGATAAGTGTACTTCAGTTACTGATACATAATTAAGATAATTATGTATTACATAACAATATTAATTGTAAAATATTTGGTTTAATTATAAAGATTTGATTAATAGCGATATTTAATTATATAAGAATACATGGCAGAATTAAGTCTCCCTTGTTTCGTTGCCTTTTGCAACAGAAAATAACTATTGTGAGAACATCAGGTACTGAAATCCGCTTTAGATTACTTGCAACTGCAAAACTCAAAGATGCGATGTGATGGAAAATCAATTTTTGGTGAGCTTTATTTTTTTGCATCGCTCTCTTTTCTCAGTTTTCTTTTTTACATGTCTGTTGATTTGTATGTTTACTACTGTATCAACTTGCCTACTTTATTATCAGTTTTTGTGTAACTTTTCCCAATACGGGTTCGTTTATCATTCTAGGCAACAATAATTTACTCACAGTATTAAAATGACACTGTTAACAAATTTGTGGCACACTGAATATTTCATTTAGAATGATAAAGTTTGTTCGGGAATTTTTAAATTAAATATTTATTTTTCATACAAGTAACAGCAATTTAAAAAATGACACGCTAAGTGTTATTAGACATAATTCTTATGAAGTGAAAGAGAAGAAATCCTTTTTGGTTTAGAGCTTGAATATTTGATTTTTTGAGAGATCATTTATTAAACTTTTGCCCAGATAAACAAGCTTCTGACAGCCAAGTTAATTTCTAAGGGATGTTTTACGTAACACAAATTCCGTTCTTTGTTTCACTGTTCTCGCTAATCATGCATAATATTAATCATTTACTAATAGACAAATATTTTCAGAACCAGTCTTGATTGGATGGAGACCTCTTGATACAAAAGAAAATGCTGTGACTTCAAAAGGAGTATGCAAGGGTTTAGAATGTGCTAGGTGAGGAAACTCTGACTACACTCACGCCATAAAAGTGCAAGCAAAAAACTGTCGAAATTCAAGCAACTGAAGAAAAAGAAATAGGCTTTCGGAAATATATTACATTAAGTATTTGTAAATTATTCTTTTACATTATTCATCTTAATATTTTTCTTCGTTGGCTAAAGGGGTATATCGAAATGATCACATTAACTAAAATACTAAATACAATAAAACCTCTTATTTAAGGACACCTAAGGGATCCTAATGTGATGTGTCGTTAAATCAGAGGTTGTCAAAAGCTTTTGTAATTTATCTTCGAATTACAGAATTAGAATCTTTGCTTTAATTTTTTAGTAAATAAGAAAGTTCTGTCAGCTTTAAAATTTGTTAAAAAATTGAATTTTTTATGATAAAAACTAAATCAATATGCACGAATAATTAGTGTATTTACATGTTAATTTGATTATAAATAATCAGTAATACTTTTGTGATCACATTTTACATTTACAACATGATTTTGAAGCCAAACCTCTAATTCAAAAACAACCTAAAGCTTTTACCTTCATGAGTGCAAAATGCTTATCAAGTTTTTAATATATTAGATGTTTCACTGAAAGTAAGTAATGGAAGATCTAAATTAAAGCACTGTTCATGATTTTCTTCATCTGATTCTTGTTTTTCACAGTCAATAATGTTGTACTATTTCGGTTAGGTAAGTTCATTTCATTCTATTTCTACCATCCCACCAATCAAATTGTATTTAAAAGCCAAAATAATATTTGAGATACGTGTATTTATTATTGGCTGTAATTAAATTTTAGATTCATTATCAATTTCAATAGTAAATAATGAATGAATTTTATCTTGGATAAGAGGAAAGGTTTGCGCCTGCAGTTGGGTTAGGCTCCTTCCATTTGACACTACGAGTTTGCCCAAACCCGTCCAGTTCTAAAAATTGCTGAATATTGGAAGTTTGATCCCTGTCCTATCTAAGACGAACAGGTTCCTTGCATCGCTGATCGTCGTAGTATTCCCCGTGTGCAACGTAAATGCAAGTCAGCTTCTCTTGGATATTCCTCCACGAATGTATCCCTGCACCTAGAAAGCGATAGCCTTTTTTTGTGCTTTTCATACTCAAATAACCTAACGTGCCCTAAGGAAATTAAAAAAAATATGCTGTTGATTACACAGCTCCTATTTTCTATCACTTTTAATGAAAATTAAAAGGAAAATGTTAAATCAAACAAACTTTATCTTATTGTGACTACAAAAATTTAGTAACAATTTATGTGAAGCTATGTTTCAAGTGAAGATTCGTCTTAAAAGATTGGATAAATCGGTGGGAATGCTGTAGTACTGAAGATATGAAATGCTAAAGTAAATGGTAGTGATAAAATCTCTCCTGACCATTCCATCTCAGTAAAGATTACAAGTGACTCTGCGTTAGAAATGATATATTAACAAACCTTAGCTCATTTCATGACTTAGGATTTTCAGTGAACAGCATTTTTAGTGAAGTCTATTAATAACATTTTGTTACTATCACGTCCCGAGAAAGCAATGAGTTTAGCTTAAGTATCTTTTATTAACTCATGAATAAAAATGATTATTGCGTCTTTCCTTTGTACTCAAAAAGGATAATTCTTCTAAACAGTTTTTTTGCTTTCTATCACATTACGTTTCCGTTCGAACAGTTGCTATTATTTGTAGCAGCGGAATGGGAAAAGTAGCTGAAAACTAGAAATAATTTTACTTCCCAGTAACCTTTTAATTTTTATTCACTCCTTCAGAATGTTAAACATCGTGTTTGTGAGTTCAAATTAAATTTAGAACCAATGTCAGAAGATAAACTGAATTACTAATCATGTCTAAACCTCAGTTATTTAACATAGTGATTATTTCTTAAAATTTGGATTTTATTCTCTGACAGTAGATATTTGGTCTTTTAAGGAGTCAGGTACTTGTCAAAATATGGCAAAACGTTTAACACCTTTACAACTAACTAGATTATGATCAAGAAATTTTGTAAGATATTTTGACGTCTTTTATACTGTATTTACTATCTTTATTTTATATTTCAAGTACTAAATTATTAAATAAAATAAAAATAATATATCTTCTTTGTTAACGTCATAAAATTATACGCACTTTATGGGTAAAGAAATTGCTGTTTTTGCTCTTTTTCTTATAATGTATTATTAAAATGGCCTACTTTGAAAAAATAGGACATTTTATTTAAAAAAATTTTAATTTGAGAGAGGGGAAAGTTAATTTTTTTAATTAACATAAATTTAAGCATAATTTCTTAAGTTTTTACGAAAAGCATAATAGTTGGTCATCTTATATTCATATAGAGTTTATATAACCATTCCCCAAAGTTTTGCGAAATTCTGACCAACTGTTTAAGAGAAATCATACTCGCAAATAAGAAAATTATATTTTTGAGAAATTTTAACTTAGACCTTTTTGTTCTAAAAATGTACATTGTTTTCTTAGTAAAAAATAAGATAAAAATATATTTATCAGTTAAAATGTGTAAGTATGCATAAGTATACATTTGAATAATATTCTATACATAATCATCATAGTTTTTTGATACAATGAAAAGTGACAAGTTAAAATTTTCAAACGATTTCAAATTTTATTATTTTTCTAAAAGTTCTTATACCAGAAAACCAATACTTAGTCATTTGATACAGCTATATTTTTTATAAATTGAATCAAAATTTTTTAAAATTTTAAGCCTTCATTTCAGGAAAATCATGCACATGAGCTGGGAAATCAAATTTTTAAGAAATCTTAACAGAAAGAAATTACCTTAGAAACTTTTAAGCACATTATGCTCTTATAAGTAATAATTAATTGATATATATATGTAAGAACTTAACTCTTATATCATATGTAACAATATATGATATAAAATTGTATGCAGAAATATTTTATATATAGTTCAGGAGATTTAATACGAGAAATTTGCTAAAATGCAAATTCAAACAAGCCATCTGGCCCTTAAATTGCATAATCTTAGAACTACATTTTTTTTTTGCTACGGCTTTGGTTCTAGAGCAAAGTTTTAGATGAGATTTATTTTATAGTAAGAAATCGAACTTTAATACAGATTTTTTTAATTACTTGTTCTTGACTTCTTAAGCAGAACACAAAGAAGCCATATAAAACAATTACTGTAAAGTAAACAGAATCACGCTTTGATATTGTTTATTAGCTAAAGAATATACTTCTTGCCTTTTTCCTAGGAAATATGCATTTGAACACGTGATCGATAGGAAGCGATCTGAAGCGAAAGAAGAAATTCCTATTTACAGGAAGTGGTAGCTTCGAAGAGTTTCATGTCTTCTTCCTATATTTTGAAATGTCAGTTAGTAAAATAAAGTATTTATTCAGCTAGCCTCTCTGAAATGTTTAATTGTTTTAGCATTTGAAAATATTTTAGAAATCTAAATTTTAAAATACAAGCTATATGCATTAGCCTAACGTTTAGTTTTATCACTGATAAAAACTATTGAAATGCGAGAACAGTAAGACGACCTCTGTGCAATAACATCGAAACATTCACAACGCACAAGACAAAAGACAGGAAAATTAAGAAGAGAAGATTTTAGTCTTTTGGCAAATAATTCTGACAGTGAAAATCTGTTATTAGTATTTCTCAATGCCTCAGAGCTTTTCTTAATACACTGCTAAACATTGAAAATGCAACAGAAATAAGGAGTGGTCAGAAAGTGATGAAATTTGGAAACAAGACAGAGACAGCAAGCAGCAATAAGTGATCTTTATTTCAAAATGATAGTCAGAATACAGAGCGAGAACGGTGTCGGCTCAGTAGGAAGTAGGACCACCGCGGACAGCGATATACGAAGAAGCGCGTCTAGGCATAGAGTCAGTAAGAGTGTGGATAGTGTCCTGAGAGATGGCTCTATATTCCCTTTCAACCATTTGCCACAGTTCGTATTCTAAACGAGGCAGAGGCAGAGTCTGTAAATGGCACCCAATCACATCCCCCACATGTTCGATTGGTGACAGGTCAGGAGCGTACGGTGGTCAAGGAAGCATCTGTATACCTTGCAGAGGATGTTGGCAGATGCGAGCACTGTGTGGTCTTGCGTTATCCTGTTGAAAAATTGCATTAGGCAGCCCCTGAAGGTAGGGGATTCCCACCGGCAGCGGTACATTATCCAAGTATCGTTGGGCCGTCTTAGTGCCCTGAATATGAACTACAGGTGACCTGGAATCGTAGGCAATAGCGCCCCAAACCATTATGCCACATTGTCGCGCGGTGGGGCGTTCCACAGTTACTGCCGAATTAGATCTGTCTCCACGTCGACGCCACACACGTATGCGGCGACTGTCACTGGATAAACAGAAGCGTGACTCATCTGAGAACACGACGTTTCGCTATTCTGTTATACACATCGCTCCAGTCCTGCACCATTTTAAACGTTGGCGTCTATGCTGTGGGGTCAATGGTAGTCTTCTTAACGGACGCCGTGAGTGCAGATCACGTTCAACCAATCGACGGGAAATGGTTCTGGTCGACACGAAAACATCTAGGGTATCTTGCACATGCTGCAGAATCTCGGTACAAGTAACTTGCGGGACCACCACAGCTTGTCGGCTGATGCGTCGATCCACGCGTGCTGACGTCACTCTGGCTGCACCAGCACCCCTCCTTCTCCCATTCCCTTGTTCCAACCATGTTCGCCATAGCCGATGCACCGTGCTCGCATCCATGCGGGTATCAGCTGCGATTTGACGTAAGGACCAACCCGCCCTTCTCAGTCCGATCACCATACTTCTCCTAAAGTCGTCTATCTGCTGGAAATGCCTTCGTTGACAGCGGCCTGGCATTCTCTGCTATTACACGTGTCCTCCGGGACAAAAACCAACTTTCTTCGATAATTCGTCTGCAGAAATAGCGACACGAATATTGCCCAGCCCGTTCCTTCCCTTATATCTTATTTCACGTGCGTCGGAGAGCTGCGCATTTCACATCATTCGCATAACTCAGTGACGTGCTCTACTCTAAAATTTGCATAAATTTCTGACCACTCCTTCTTGGTGTTGCATTTTCAATGTCGAGCAGTGTATATTTAAAATTTTATCTTATCTTTCTTCTATAACACTGATGAATGTAGTAACTAAGTTCTCGTATTATCTTACAAGGAAATGCTATATTAATTGGTCTTCATATAGGTCTTAGTAATAGCAGTCTTCATTTGTCTTGGTAAATAGGGGTTGAGTATTCATGAAATTTAAAACTCTATTCTGTTCTCTACCTTTTTGGCAAATTACCTGTCAAGCTTGATCAATAAACATTCTTTTTTATAAACCTGGATCAAACGCTATAGAGCAGACTTCTTTTATAACTCAAGGGAAATTTATTTTACTGCATTTGATATTGAAAGTTTTTTTTACAAACATATTTTGACATCCTTTTGACTCTTCACAAAGTACCTTCACGCTGAGTACGTAATTCAAACTATTCATTCATTTAATGGCGGAAATTGACTCTTGAATATTCAGAAAACCTATTTTTATTCTAATTAATTCACATTTAGCAACTCTACGTACGCTATGTAAAGATGCATTTATTTAAAATATTTTTTAACCAAAACTGAGAGAATTTTTTTTTATCTAACAACAGTATTAAAAATAGAAGCGAGATTTCAGAGCTTAATATTATTAAATTAAAAGTGAAAAATCATTTTACGCAATAATGACAATGTCGCATTTTAAATACTGGTTTTTCATTTGGATATTATTTTATTTTTACATAGCTCCATAAAAATGATGTTGGTGCACCTGCATATAAATAACGGAGTGCTTCATAAAATCATAATTTTTTGGCAGAATTTTCGTATATAATCTTAGTCACAGTAGAAAAATCCAGAAAATATGAATTTAACAAATTATTCCATATGTTGCATTGGCTCGAATATCTTTCATAAATTAGTCTCAGGTTCTTCAATCAAATTTCCTATTCATTATAAAAAAGCAATATTTCATCAACGATTTATAATTCTAGTTGAAATTCTCAAATCATATTATCTCTTCAGATCTGTCGGAAGGAATAAAATTTAATATTCATTATGGAAAGCAACATTTGGTCTATTATTTACAATTACAGTTTAAAATCTCAAATCAAATTTTCCCTATCAGAAAAGGCACCATTTATCAGCTCTGATAAAGTTACACTAGTGTATCTGATTAGATTCCGTCAAGCTCACCAACAACCGAGCGGTATGATTGTTGCACATTGGTAGTTCAACCCGTGCACAGATCTCGGGGAACGGGCTGGCTGCATGTGAATTTTTATGGCATCCTGAAGAGTAATATGAATACAAGCTAGTAGAGTCAATTATAACGTCTTTGAGGAAGGCATTCTTCCCTACTGGAAGAGAGCCCTCATGTGCTTTGCCAAATCCAAATAAACTATCCCTGATCAAACTCACTAGCTGATTATTAAGGACATTATTAACTGATTATTAGTGATAATTAAGAACGATGACAGCTTATTTCACAACAGATGCCTGCTCAATAAAAGGATCTATAAATGGAATATCAATAATAAGAAAAAGAATTTTATCTTGTTTTAAAATAGCTGCCGTAGCATCAGGAAATTTCTCAGATTTCATTTACCAGAGAAATTCAGAAAACGTGTAAAAACATGTTTTTCTGATCATAAATTTAATTACCGGTACGACTTGTGGCAACTGAGAGCTGTACATTCTTTCCATGAATTCTGTTTTTCTCATTTTCAGCACGTTCTCTAGAAGTTGAAGATTTACTTGATAAATATTTTTGACAACTACGCAGTTGCAAAGGTAAAGCATTCTTTCGAAATCTTGGAAGAACCGAATTTAATTTTACAGACCTTTCTTTTTTTTATCATCAAAATTCTCAATTACTCTTTCGACATCTGTTCGAAGAAAATGTTTTTCACAAACCTAAGACAAACAACAATTTCAGTATCGAATACCACTATAAATTCATCAGAAAATCTTACAAATAGATTGAATGGAAAATAAAAATGCATATTTTCTTGCAATTCGTTAGGTTTGGATTCAGAAATAAATTTAGGAGCCTGGAAAATGACTGAATTCCAGTGTATATATTTCCGGCAACGTATCAATTTCAGGCATTCTACAGAATGCCCAGGCGTCTCGAAATATGAGAATTATTTGAGTATGTTATGCACTGAAGAGCCAAAACGTTATGACAGTTTACTCAATAACGCTTTGCACGACCTTTGGCCTGCACAATAGCTGCAACTCACCTTCGTATGGAGACCATGGCGAATTGTTCTACAAGTTCTCGGTAGGTGACTGGAGACAAGTTGTACTAAATAAATAAGCAACGGTAACGAAAATTCGAGATATTCCCACGTAGTGGGGTTTCAGCTCTGAGCTGCTGCTAAATGACATCCCAAGCGTTCTGTATCGGGTTAAGATCCGGCGAGTTAGGTGGTCAGGATATTAATTGGAATTCATCCTTATGCCCCTCGAATCACTTCAACACAGTTCGAGTTTTGTGACATGGGGAGTGTTCCTGCTGGAAGATTCCATTTGCAGTTCGGAAGATAGACGCCCTGTAAGGGTGCAGCTGATCCGCAGTTATATTCAGATAATTCGCAGCTTTCATGGTCTGTTCTACCACAAATAAGAGATCCAGAGCCAAAGCATAATACAGCCTCCACCAGCTTGTGTATGACCCGCTGTACCGGGGGGGAGCAACTGTTCCCCTGGAAGGCAGATATGACCTTCGACGTGATGAATGAGAAATCATGATCCATTCGATCAGGAAAACGTCTTCCACTTATCCATGGTTTAGTCTCGATGTTTCTGAGCCCACTGTCGGTACAGTTGTCAATGATACTTGGTCAACAGAGGCAGACGAGTGGGAAGTCTGCTGCGCAGTCGCATATCCAACAGTGTCCGCTGAACTGTGTCTTCCGAAACACTTACACCTGCATTGTCAGCTGAGCAAATATTTAGCGCCGATTTTGCCCTACCAAGTAAGACAGTCTCCGATGTCCTTTTTTTAATTTGATGACGCGTAGACGTCCCAAACCTTGGCATCTACTTCTGATTTCACCGTCATTTATTCACTTTGCATAAATACTAACAATGGCAGGACCTAAGTTCCAATCCAGATGAAAGGCTGCCTGCATGGGCGTTTTCGTGGATTTTCCCATGTGTAACGTGTATACCAGCCAGTTTCTCTTAGAAAGTCCTCCAAGAAGGCATCTTTTCCCTTACTCACATAACCCTAGTGTGCTTTGCCATAATAAACTAAACCCAAACTAATAGTAGTAGATCGTGAATAACCTACCACTCATGCAGTTTCGAAGATACTCGCTCCGCGTCTTCAGGCCATTACAATCTGCTTTCTATCAAATTCGCTTAGATCAGCAGCCTTTCCCACAACTAGCAAAAGTTAGTAATTCCATACTTTCTCCAACAGTTAAACCATTCTCACTTAATCACGTGGCCTTCAGGTCATCCAGACGAGTTCATTGAAAAAATGTGGGGATGGTCATAATGTTTTCGATTGGCAGTGTATGCTTTACCTAGACATTGCATACAATACCTAGGTATTCTATAGAATGAGAAATGCCGTTTAGGCAAAGTGTGAAAAGATAATCATAAGAAGGCTTTCATTTAAAAGATGTGCATGCTACAAAAATAAAAATGTTATTTAGAAAAAATAATAAGGGAATATTATTAAAAATATTTTATCTAAATAAGTATAGGAAAATAAAAGTTATGCAAAATAAAGTTTGTCTCCTTATTAAAAGCATAATGAAATATTAACTTACTTTTTGCATCAAGAGAGAAAGTAATTATATTTTCAATTCATTTTTTCTTATAAAACGTAAATGACAATTTACGGTATGCATTTCCTACTTGGCTGGTTTATCATTTGGCATTGTATAGAATTCCTGGGAATGTGGGAAATATAAATCATTTTTTGAACTGCCTATAATGGCCTAGGCATTCTACAGAATCCAGAATTTGAAATTTTGCCGTTAACATATATACTTATTATTCCGATATTCTAGAAAGATTTATGAAATTCTATCTTATTGATTATTAACTTAAATGCTATAAAATTAACATACCAACGCACCTCCTTACAGATTTAATCAAACTCTTTCGCATCAAATACTAACTTCAATGCTATTTTTTAATGTGTCAGCATAATTAATTTTAGATATTATAGAATTCCAAATAACACAAGTTTAATTATTATTAAGCATGAAACAATAAGGTCTCAATTTTTGCAAAATCGAGATATAGATAGTTTTTTCTAAATAAAGGAATAAGGGTTTCGTTTTCAATTAAAAAGGTCATAAAATTAAGAAAAATGAAATTTGTTATTAAAAAAGACATCTACATGCCTTCGAATGTTTTGATGGATTGAAATTCTTCCCCTGAATGACATACCTAACCACTTCTTGAAATTCAAGTTGGATTTGAGAAAGGAAACCAAGTGGGCTTTTACGGTATTTGGGCAATGTCCTGTGCAGTTAGGTACTCAAAAAGTATAAATTATTCTGTAACAGATTTTTACCAAATAAAATATTTCTAAATCTTTTATGAATGTGCATGCAATAGACAAATCTCTGGCTACTACTACAAACGCGAGTCACCACGATGTAGTCTACTATGCTTTTTAGTTCCTCCTATAGTAGCGTCCCTCGCAGCTGGAGTTAGACCTTGTTATTTCAGTGGTAACGGGCAACCTTGCTACCTTGCTTTGTTTCATCTTGAAAAAACAAACATATCATGGCAATAATTGAGAATTAGTCATAAATCCCAATTTACCTTTGCAGCTCTGAACAATGTCAATAGATAAGAAAGGTTAGTCTCTTCTTAACGTTGACATCACTTACTCATACGGAAGTGGAGAAACGAAAACTTAAAAGGAGTAGGGAAGAAGTTTCTTTTGAGCAGAATAAGATCCAGTGAAGTCGTACAAGACTACGCCTTATAGTACAGTAACATCGACTTTTACAGATTGTAATCCTCACTTGTCTTGCTTTGAGACATTACAGATTCCATAATATTCTCTTGTTGTAGGAACTTTATTTAAAACGCGGCAGATATTCGAGCGAGTTTCTGAGTTTGGTACTTATTCAAATCGCAGATTACTCTTTTCAGAAATCGGTGCTAGTGAAATAAAGCCAAAGTGATGCAAATATTGATTCAATGCATGCAGGTGGGATTGACAACAAAACAAAACATTCTAGCAATAATTAGGATCCTTTTCACAGCAACCAGCGTAACATGCAATATTCGACACTGGCAGAAGAGGGAGAATCTTTTCAAAATGTTTTTTGCAGCGATTACCACTTGATTTACACGACAGGATGGAGAGTTGAACGTCTGCAATGCTGCATTTGGACGCCACCCATAGATAAATGAATGGCATGACACTGTCGTTTCAGACGAATCTCGATTCTATCAACACCACCATGATGCCGCCATACCAGAATATGGCACGCAGTATCAGAATAGGCTTAATGTTTCCTAATTCTTCATTGCCCACCACGCCGCACTGCTGCCTTGGATTACCGTTTTTCCAGTATGTCGACCATCATGATTCACAAAAGAGTGGCCCAGCATAAACCACCAACGACAATGCCAGATGAAATTTGGCAGAGAATGGAAGCAGCATGGGCTGGCGTACTAGAAGCAAAGAACTTGTTCCTTGCCCCAAGTACGCAAAATGACGCCAAAGTAGGTTTTGCCTAAATACGGCAGCTATATTGAAATATAATCGCTAACACAACATTAAGGTACTATAACCAGTAAATTACCGCTTATGGAATTCATATATATCAGTTAAAAGACATTATAAGCTTGTAAACAATACCGACGTTATTAATTTGTTTTATCAATTTGTTTTATCAATTAGTTGAAGTAATGTTCTTTTCTAGTCATATGTGGCCTTCATTTTCCTTGCAGTCGAGTTATTTGAAAACATCTGAGACGCATAACTATGCATCTTCTTGAAACATATGACTACACGAATATAAACGAAATCTAATTGCTGTGAACATTATGCTCGTTCTAACCAATTAAAAGTACACACTGAAAATTAATTCCTTAGGTTGTAGGTTTCAAACTTAACTGAAGAGACTGCAAGTAGATTAATCCTGCACATACAAACTTCCAAATTGCGGCTATTGAGCTAGTCGATATGCAGCTTCGCACAGAGGGCTAAAGTAGCACTCGGACTCACATGTACATTCTGCTCCGCTGCAAAATAAAATCACATTTTATTTCAAAGTGAAACAGAATTATTTTCTAATTTATCTAATAGATTGATTTTTTTCCCTGTGTGCATTAAAGTTAAGAATGATTGTAGAGGTAATTAGGCATTTTATTTTTGAGCAGGAGGCGTAATAGATGTGCAAAATCCTTGCTAGGACTCAAACTTTCTGATTGCTAGCGGGAGCAGTACGGAGGGGAAGGAACCGTGCATTCTCCTCCACTCCTCCTGTTAAAAAGCGACTGGAGAGGAAGAGACCCAGCCGTCAAACACTGATGAATTGTTGTCCACCACATTTTAGTTAGGGCGGCACTTGTAGGGTCATTTGTAATTTTTTGGAGTCAGAAACGAGAGAAATGTTCGAAACCTTCGCCGAGATTCGAACTCCAGACCTTCCAGTTACTAGCCATGCGTGCTTCTAATTACACCACGAAGACACGCGCTAAGAAGATAGAAAAATTTCTTCCAAGGCAGGCAACATAACTCTTATATAGACTCCACATATTGTTTAATAACCTTCAAAGTGTTGAAGGAATAGTTTCTACTCGCATCATATCCCGTCTTTAATTCTGGTCTTTCTAAGCGTTTGAACGTATTCCATCTTAGCTTCCGAACTTAAGTATTTGGAAAGCATAAATTTCTTTAATAAATGCTTAAAGATTTAGATACTTTTCTATACATTTGCTTTGCAGAATAAGAAATATGTTCAGTTTTGGTGCGCTGTGTTTACATCAAGTTAAAATTATTAAATTTCCAGGTCAGCTGTTGTTTATTTTTGTTGCAAGATGAGCTGTACAAGTAATTTTCCAGTTTTTCCTGTAGGCAATTAAAAAAATCAATTCTGCTAGTGCTATTACTTAAATACACTCTTTTGCAAAAAAAAAAAAAAATAAAAAAAAAAAAAAAAAAAAAAAACATCGAAGCACCAGGAAGAACTTTTGCGATCTTGACGAAATTTCATATGCAAAAACATCTTGATCGAACATGCAAATAACCAAAGTTCCAAAGGAAATGAACAGGAATTGCTATCATAGCGCGCAGTAGTGCGCAATTCGCAAAGTATAAAACCACTAACAGAGGCGGAAAATTTATCATTTTTTTGTTGCTGCCATTGTAATTCTGTAAAGAAGTAACTAAAGATGCCAATATGACGAAATCGAACACCTTACATATAACTAAACGACTTCTAACGTGGTCGCATTGTAGGGTTGCGTGAAGCTGGGTGGTCATACCGAGCAATAGGCCACCACCTGCAGCATACAGACACTGCTGTGCAAAGATATTGGCAGCAATGGTTGCTACATGGAAATTGCCGACGAAATGAAGGCTCTGGAAGGCCAAAGATCACAAATTCGAGACAAGATAGGGTTATTGTTCGCCAGGCCCGAATCGCCCCAACGGCATCACTGTCGGCTATTCGACGCATTACAACCACGTCTATAACTCCCGTGATACCGTCCATCATCTCACGGCGCTTGTCTGAGGCGGCGTTACGCTTACAGAGGCCTTTAAGACGTTTGCCTTTGACCCCACAACATCGGCGGGCTTGTCTCTAGTGCTGTCGCTGCCGATCATCATGGCTGCCATTAGACTGGCATCGCACAATGTTAGCGATGAATCCCGGTTCCCTCTTGAAGCAGATGACCACGTGTTCATGTCTGGAGAGGTCGGGGCCAGCGGTCCCAATCAGCCTTTGTTTTACAAAGACGTACAGTCATAACCAGTGGCGTGATGGTGTAGACCTTCCTATTTCTTATGACAGCAGGCCATCTTTAGTCATCCTCTTTAGCAGCTCAACGATATATTGACACTATCCTGCGGCCGGTTGCATTACCCTTCATGGCACGTAAGCTTGTCGCCATTTTCCAACAAGAAAATGCCAGGCCACATACCTCTCGCATATCTGTGGACTGTCTTCGTGAGGTTGATACTCTTTCTTGGCCAGCAAGGTCACCAGGCTTTTCACCAATCGTACCACAAAATATGACTGATCTGGAGCGACAACTGATGAATGCCTGGCAAAATGTGTCGTAGGATGACATTAGGAACCTCTGCCACTCCTTGCCTCGACGAATTCAAGCACGCATTGCCGCCAGGGGCGGTCCGACCAACTACTAATTTAACATTCAATGGGACATTGTGAGCCGTGAACAGGAACCTTGATTTTTAATTATTTTATTATCTGCGTATGAGCTATATACATATTCAATTTCCTCATAAACAACCACTTCCTCCATGGTGCTTCGATTTTTTTGCAAAAGAGTATGCATGATGAAATCAGCACAAAGTGTTCAGACGTATGATATGATGCCTGAATGTACATGGCAGTGAAAAAGCACTCGTGAGTTCAAAAGACATTTTATTTGAAAGACTTTTTTTTTCTCCTTTTTTAAGCGAAACATCCCTCGTTGAGTTCAAAAAACGTTTTATTTAAATGACATTTCTCTGTTTTTCCATTAGATGGCGACAGAAGCAGCATTTATTTTAACTCTATTGGTGGGACGTCATTGTTCGAATTATGTCTCCATCTCGATACATCTCTGATAGTGTATTTAATGTGTTTATCGGTGCGGTAGTTAGGGTTTCCAGCGCTCGGGGACAACTGAAGATTTTGCTCCCCTTTCTGTGTGCGAAGACTGGAAAACATTTCAATATAAAATTTTTTAACATCAATTTGGCTCCTGGGGACAGATGTCCCCCCTTTCACCACCTAGGTATGCCCCTGGCGTTTATAAAACAAACCTCTTTAACACAGATGTATTTAACAAAATTAATGTTAGCTTAGAAACCAGAGAAAGAGAAATTGACTTCTAATTTATAAGTAGTCATTAGAAAATATATAATTACATTTTTAATTAGTAAGGTTTAAAGATCAGGAAGGCCTGGGCAAACGTTTCGGTCAGCCACATTTGGAATTAAAAAAATGTGGCCATAAATAATAGTATTTTTATATTTAAATTGTCAGGAATTCTGATATAAAAATATATTTTATAAAAATCAATAATTTGATCATGTTGTTTTCACAATTAAAAAAGAGACAGTTGTTAATTTCGTAATGAAGATTTTAAAACTGCTTGCAGTAATCATCGGTGATGCTTGATTGCAAGGACTGTGCAATTCTCTTTAATTTGTATGACGGTGCAGGTCTGTAATCTGAAGTTGTAGCTCATTTGATGAACTATCAAATTATGCTGGAAGTGGATCACCCGTTCTCGTCAGATTTGTTTCAATTTTTCATAAATCAATAAACTTTGCTACTGCTAGATGATCTAAAATCTACGAAATTCATCTTGGTAAATTTAGAAGTTATAACGCAGTTTACAAATTGAAATATACAAAATGTATTATCAATTCAGCTACATTTTATTAAAATATGAATCAAAAGAAAGTTATTGTAAGAAATATGATTATTGCTAGCAGCCCACATTCAGCTCGTGAGCCTAAGCTTGCCCGGTCTTGGTGTATTCAGTTGCATTTTTAGAGTAATAAAGTTCATGTGAAGTAAAACTAAACATTGAATTAAGCGGATCCGAGTGGCGTAGTTTCACTTATACGCGGTTTTTTTTTTTTTTTTGTGGAATATTTTAAGATATTTTGAAATCTTAGAGATAAAAAATAAAAAATTTAAAAAATCTGAAAGGTTTCAGATTTTAAATCACGTCCAAAGGAGCGTTTTTTTTAACTTTTTGTGTGTTAGCTTTATTTATTAAATATCATGTTCTTCGATACAGAGTTCCGCGCGCTTTAGATAAAAAGTTTTTTCTTCCTCGTAGAGTGTTGCCATTGCTCGCTTTTAAATCGTTTGAGTTTATTCATCAAAAATTCGTTAAAGTTTTACAAAATATGAAATAGGTAATAAAACAAAATCCAGTTTTCAGTGATACATTATGTTTATTAATGAATCATGTGCGTCTGAAAAGGTTATTCTGATTTTGGTTATGTGAGACAGGCACGTGAGTTAAAGCTTAGCTGGGATTCTTAGATGTGAGATCGCAACATCCAGTTTGAGTCAAATGTGTATCGAGCTATTGCATATATTTGCAAAGACTACAGACGTTTTCAATGCAAATTAAAGCTTAATTCCTAGAATCTTCCAGTATCCATCATGAACAAATCTGTAAATTTTGTTGCAGCAATATCCATTTTATTCACTTGAATATTTGCTTTTTGATGTTTGTTTGTATAAGAGGAAAATAATGAACGACGTAGATTTTAAGATGATTGAACTATAAGAAAGACAATAGGTGACAACTACAGTTGCATCGCCGCTGTACATCCAATATCGTAGATCGTATATCATGATTCATCGCTGTGCATAGGGTCTTTGAAGAGCCTTGAGTCCCATATAATCTTGAAAATCTTTGTGCAATCTGAAAGAAAGTAAAAAAGTCCAAACACGGGAAAAGTCTTCAATGCAAACTAATACAAGGTCTCTGAAGAGAAATGTTTGGTACGCTCAAGTGCCGCCATCTATCGGATGCGGAGAGACTTCTAGAAGAGACATGGAAATAAAATGCTGAGTATATTGTCATGAAGGAAATAAAACTATGCCGCACAAGTAGGAATAATAATACTTAAAATTAGAATAACATAAAATGCAATAATAAAAATTAAAAATAAACAAAGAGGTAAAATGCAAATCATTGTACTCAAGTTCTAAAGCGTCGAAAATAAGGTAAAGGGAAAGAAAACTGCTTGATTAAGTTGTAAAATCTTGAGTAATACTATGTACACTTTATACAAAGATACAAAAAAAATCTACCACTTGCTGCTGTGGTGGATTGTACGTCGCTGTTCATATATCTGATCAATTAAGAAATCGTAGTTTCCGAGCTTTTTAAGGATTTACACAGGGGGAGACTCGTAGAATTTAGCAGTTTGAAGAAGAATTTCTTGGTTGGTAGGTTTAATTTTTAAATCATTGTGAGCGCCAGAGTTTTTGATATATCATGGAATATTCAGCATTATTTTGTAGGCTATATTTTGGAGAGTTTGAAAGATGTTTCTATTGTTTCTTGCATTAGTCTCCCCCCCTCATCCCGAGCAGCATAGAGTAAAATTGTACGAATCAACAGAACCTAGAGAATTAGTTTGGTATAAATAGGAACCTTGGAATTTCTACCAATAATATGATATATCTTCATAAGCTCTGAAAGCTTTATATCTAAGTACAGTTGCTCATCCAACGTGATCCCCAAGTATTTGATTTTGGTATCTTGTGGTATAATTCCTCCAATTATGTGAATTTCACCAATGTTAATTCCTAAAGGATTTTTGAGAAAATGAGTTTTAACGGAGAAATTTGAACAATAATTAAAATTTTCCATGTAAAGAACCATTGAACTATTTAGTTTATGAAACTTTGTAATTTATCTTTAGCAATGAGTAGGATTAAGACAGCTTAGAATTTTTGCCAGTAATATGATATATCATGATAAGAGCTTTGCAAGCTTTATATCTAAAATATGAATTTTGAAGTTCAGTGAAGAATAGTGTAATCATCCTTTTGGTTTCAGAAAACAATTCTTCGTTTGCCATCAAATCTCACGCATTATAGAATACCCGTGTATTCTATAATGCGTGAGATTACCGGGAAGAGCTTTAATAAGAAAGAACTGTAAAAAGAGAGCTTGGAATTTCCACGAATACTATGGTATATCCTCAAAGGAGCTATGCAAGCTTTATATCTAAACTATGAATTTTGAATTTCACGGATAAAAATTTGTTAGTGGTAAGAATAGCGTCATCGGAGTAACATGCAAAAAGATTACTGTGTCTAGTTCGCATATCATAGATAAATAGGTCAAAAATCCGAGGCGAAGTTATTGAGCCTTGTGGAACACCACTTTTGATTTCCAGAATCATAAAATAATGGTCTATAAATTTAACATGAAAAGTTCTTTCATTAAGGAAACTGTGAAAAAGAATGATCAAAGCAGAGGAAGTTGAAGAAGATAATTCTGACATAATGTCATACTTTGTCAAAGGCTTTTTCTATGTCTAAAAATATGTAAGCAACAGTTTCTTTGTTATTGAATCTTTCCCCGATGTATTCTACATTACACGAGATTTGATGGTAAATGAAAAATTCTTTTCTGAACCCAAAAGGAGGATTACATTATTGTCAGAGATGTGTTGATGAATTCTTTTAATTAATGTCGAAAGATTTAGCTAAAACAGAGAGTAGACTAACTGGACGTGCAATTAATCAGCTTTATATATAGCTTTAGTGATAACAGGTATATTAGCCGAAACTTTGCACGAATCCATAACGTGATGTTCTGCAATTAACCACTGGAGTTAATGATGCTATTACATATTTTTTGTTCTCCTTAACAATTGAAAAGAAGTATTAAAACAGATATTTAACATTACTATTTGATGCGTATTTGAAGAAGTCACAAGGATTATACTCAGCATAAAGATGTTATATTAGCAAGCAGTTGCTTTCTGATATAACAGAAAAGAAACATATTAATTCCGTTTAATGAGTTCTGGATTGTGGCAATTTTTTTATTTACAGTATAAAAATGATTCCATTAAGGAATAATATTTCTGCTTTACAAAAGGATGTCTAGGCAAAGAACCAAATGTTTCAATGCAAGACTCCGAGTAAAAGTCTTATTTTAACTCGTTCACATACTTCAGTAAAATAACTAAAACCATGTTAATCCAAATTTTGAAGTATGGGATATAAAAGGACCACTCACTGACAAAGTGTATTCAAGAAAAATATTATTTTGTATGAGTTACTAAAAATAATTTCTCATCAGTCAACATTACTGTTTGGTGTGTACTTGAAGATTTTACTTATGAGAGAATATATTCATTTGGGCTAAATATTATATTATTAATAACAAAAGACACAAAAATGTTGTTCTACTAACTGAAATGTCACGTAATTATAACTGTTTAACTTTTTAAAAGCTGTTCTGTTAATACAGATGGAGATGAAAACTGCACTGATCAGTACATTGAGTTCCAAAATAAAATTACTGATTTGGCTGATCAGCATGTCTGATGAATTGAATTCGGTAATATTGTAAGAAAGAAATGCGCACTGCTCTCCGATTTTCGTTTTTCGGAAACTTTCTTACTTCTTACTTCGGAAACTGACAATTTTTTAAGGCGTTACTGAAGATACTAGCTGAAGACATCTTGGTAAAGGGAAAAAAGAATTAAAGGACTGAAAGTAATTAGCAAGAAAATATCGTCAAGAAAATCCAACACTTAAAAAACAAATATTTTTGGATGTTTTAATGATGCCGCTGTTGGGTCACGAATTATGTGTTGGGAAATTTTAAGTGCGTTTATGTAATTTAAGTAATAATTATTTAAGTATTTTATTTTTATTTGTATTTGATTTTTAAATTTGAAATTCTGAAGAGATATATATACAGTGTAACGGAAATAACATCTGTGAAAATAGCTTCTCTGTCCTTAAATTGCTTGTGAAAATTGTGAAAATAGCTTGTCCCATGTCTTTTGTCACGACGAAGTAAGATGGATATCGTAATTGGCTTCCCGCATTCACTTGCACTCTTGCTTTGTAAATGTTGCCATGCTTATATAACTTCGGAAGAAAGGAGCGTTTGTAAATTCGATCTTGAAAGGGCAGTTTTTTGTTGTTTCTCCTTAGATTTTTCCGCTTGTTAGCAAGGGTAGTCGAATTTTTAGTCTCAAATTTTTCCACGTGTTAGGATGAGTCATCTACAGCTGGTCAAGCCTCGACGGTGGACAATGACTCTATTTTGATTCCTTTGAGGTGTGAATTTGTTCAGTTAAATTATAGTGAAAGTCTCGGGTTGGCGAGAATTAATTTTATGCGTTAAGTTTTAGCCAGTAATATTTTATGGTAGGAGAAACAGAGATTTCCCCGGTTTTTGCACAAGTTTAGAAGTAAGTTTTTGAGTACGGTACAACTTGGGAGGAGAGTAGTTGTCTGAGAGAGAAAGAGCGTTTGCTCTGCGGCCAAGCTTCGCCCTTGCGGGTGGCTCGCGCCTGCGGTCCGCGGATGGCTGTCGCAGTGTGACGGAATAGCGACAGACGGATTGGAAGTGCATTTGTGTTGAAGACAAGAGCTCTACACAAAAAATATAGTATCGCTTCGTCTTCATCATCTTTCTCGGAGAACTACTATAAATCGTTATTCTCAAGTGTCCCTGATAGAACGGTTGGAAGATTTTAGGAAGTTCCCGGATGCTTTCCTGATAAAGAATTTTTCCTGGCTTGATGACAAGAGTTCTACACAAAAGTATAGCATCGCTTCTTCTTCATCGTCTTTCTCGGAGAACTATAAATAGTCATTCTCGAAGTGTTCCTGATAGAAGAGTTGGAAGATTTTAGGAAGTTCCCAGAAGCTCTCCTGATAAAGAATTTTTGATGCATTTGTTGCTTGAGGACAAGAGCTCTACTCAAAATTATAGCATCGCCTCATCTTCATATCGTTTTTTCATGAACTATAGTTGGACGCTCCTTGAGGTGTTGTGACAGTAACATGATGTGTTTTTCGTAAAAGTTGTCTTCCACCAGTGAGTGAAATATTTTAATTATTTTTGTCTCTTTCTCTATCCTCTGTCTATCTTAATTCCATGGTGGACTAGTGATATGATTCATTTATCTGTATATATATGCATCTTAAGAATTGACTGAGAGCTCAGTTAATTTTGAAGGATTAAGATCTTTTTCACCGACTTAATAGTGAATTATCTTATATTTTTATTGGTACCATTATAGTATTTGTCAAATGAGAATAGTTCAAATGAATCTTGCGTAACTGATAGAAAGAGATTTATTTCCATTCGATATTAGAGAAATTTTTGTGCCTTTTAGGAGAATTTAAAATTATTGTCTATAAAATATGAAATTGATGTTAATTGTAATTTCTATATTAGTTTGTATGAAATCCAGTTTAAATATTTAAATTAATGTTCTATTGTAATCGAATTAACTGTTATTATGTTAAATTGCAAAATCTGATCTTGATAAAAGACTCTTGATCGAAATTTAATGTGGAATATTAATTGCTATTGTGTGTAAGGGTAGTCTGGCCAGCTCTCCTATAAATATATCCCAGATATTATTAAATGAGTTTAATTTTATATGATTACCTTGCATTTGTTTTTTGTGTTAACCTAGTTGGTCTGATCAGTCACTTCATTTGTTTGAGCCTTAAGGCTTCTAAGGAACATGGAGATTTTATCGTGGTTTTGAAAATGTTTATGCATTTTAGGGTACTCACAACGCGTCCTGTTTTAGCAAATACGTGCTAACCACGTCTTATTGAATACATGTAATGCTTGTTTTAGGTGCCAGGATAGTTAAAACTATTGCTTGATTTTTCGTAGTCGAACTGATTGATTGTTTTTTTGAATATTTCTTCCCTGGTGCTTATGAGGTGTTTAATGAATCTGACCTTGTGCTCTTGAGTTAATTTTGAAATGAGTGAATTTTAGAAATGTTTTGATTGAGAAATAGTATTCAGTTCTACCGAGTACCAGAGAAGATTTATTCCTTCTTCCTTTTCAGGTTAAGATTTATTAAGATGAATTTGCTTTGTGTGAGTTAATTGATTTAAGAAATAGTTAATTTAGATATGGTTTGATGTTAATCCAGTCAGTCAGTTCCTTCCTCCACTTCTAACTAGAAGAATTTTAGTAGTAAGTTATTGTTTTAGTTTGTCCGGCACCAGAGTAGGTCAAAGTTTTAAAAAATTTAAAAGTGGTAAAAATTAAAAACCAATAAAGTTTTAGCTATTCAACACCGCTACCTAGTTTTGTAAGTCTTCTGATATACCTATCAGTGATGCAAGAATTAGACAAGCCTGATGCTAAAGCAAAACTAGAGGCAAATGTTTTACTTTAAAATTTTAAAATCTTCCAAAGTTTTAAACAATAACGACAACAATTAAAAACTTGTGCATATTTGGAGTATATGTGCCAATCAAATTGCTTACAGACAAACGATTGGGTAAACTGATTTTGCTATAAGGGCAGGAAATTGAGGAATATCTGACAGCGATTAGAACAGGTCATTAGAATTCTTAAGTAAAAAAGAAGATAAGATATTGATATAGTAAACATCTGATGGAGAAATTAATCAGTGACCCAAAAAGTCATCATAGAGCTGTCATAAATTTGCTCTCTGTAGATTTTGCCAGTCATCTTACTACTGTTGAAGAACTGAAAGAAAGAACGTTCAGTTTGAAATTTGACTGCATGTCATCTTCAAAACACACGTCTATTCATCTTTCAGCAGTATGTATGCATGTAATAATAGACTTTGCATTCAAATTCGCTGAAACAACCTTGTATTTGGCGTACATTTACTAAAAACACTCAATCGATATCGACGGCATCTACAGGTCCCTCCTCATCAGGAGAACAAAATATCTAGAAATATCGATTGAGTGTTTTTAGTAAATGTACGCCAAATACAAGGTTGTTTCAGCGAATTTGATTATCATACTGGCGTGTTTTTCTTCTATTGTAACACTTTGCATTATTCACTGATATGATACCATTTTTGACTATTTATTCTCTTTCACACACTTTCGTCTAAAAATTTCACTTCTGTTTGAAACATTTTATACACACATCCATCCTGCTCATTAAAAACTTCTATCATCCAACCACGGTAATCCCACTACTGGCCAAGTGATTAAGACCTATGAATACTGGTAGTTCTACCTAACTTGGGTTCAATCCCAATCCACCGCCTTAATTGCGGGAATCGTTTCGTGTTTTTTCACCATGTGTATCGTTAAGAAGAGCCAGTTTCCCCCCAGAAAGCCCTCCACAGGAAGACAGTCATCATAGCTTTTCCATATTTGAGTAACCTAACCTAAATAACAAAGGTAATGACAGGCTATATAATAGTTTTTTATGTGCACTATAACATCTTTGACACGTTATCAGTTATTGAAACACAGTGTGAAAAAAAACAGACCTGAGCATTACATAAATATAATAAAGAAGCTCCACTTAAGAGAAATTACTAGAGATTAATGTGGAAGCATATGTTAGGAGATTCACTCAAACATCTAACGAATACAAACATTTGCTCCTAATGTAGTAGACTGCTAAAATATGGTTCCTTTAGTAAAATATTTAGGACAAGTAAATTATAAAAATGTTTATCAATTTTTTTTAAATTTCTAAATATGACACTAAAATTTTGTCATAGCACTCTGATTTGTATTTAGTATACATTGCATATGGCTAGTAATGTGTAGAACATATGTGCACCGCAGTTACGAAAAAATACGCTTATTTTGCTAAACTTTTAATTGTATCTTTATTATGCATTTCTGAAAACAATTAAATGATAGCTCTTTATGCCTCCTTTGTTTTATGGCAACCAATACATTTAGACCAAGACCACTATTATATGAAAAAATTACTACCTCAAATTATGCGTATAATAAAACTATCTATTGGAAATACGAAAAGGAAAAAAATAGCAGTGATAGCACATGATATCATAGCTTTTATGAGTTTTTATCCGCAACAGTATGTAATTTAATTCTACACAATACTGAATGCATAAAATTGTACTATAAATGACAAAATGTTCAACCAACCTTCTTTTTTGTTTATTCAATGAAAGTTTATTTTATTATTTTGTTTATTTAAAATTTTAATTCAATGACATTATTCAAGTTATTTTGCAAATATTGTTCTTTAGTGCCATTTGTAATCTTCTTTATTAACGATGTTTATTCATCCATTATTTACATTATTATTCATCCATTATTTGAATGCTTGCTTCAAAATACAGGTAAATTGGTAAAAGAGTTTCCCGTTAGTTATGATATGGCATATTTCTTTCCTGTGCCACCTGTTTTTTCAACCGCCTTTTTCCCTTAACCGTGATTTTGAGTAAATAATGAATATCGTCCTCGATATTTACCCAGTTAATCGGAAACTGACTGTACTAGACTATTTTATCATTTATTGCTATAAAGTAAACACAAATATATTATAGATAGCGCTCTAGTGCTTTGTCGTAACTGGTTTAATAAACGAGAAAAGGAAATCTGTTATACAATTTTAAGTCTTTCAGTTTGTTTGCATAGAAATACTTGCAATCTCACAATACATCACTGGGAGGAGTAAAATGTAAACAAACGTAAAAATTCCCATCATCTTTCAAAGGCGGGTGCGTATTGTGATCATGCAATAATTTCACAGCTACCTTCTGTTGCTAATAATGGGGAAAACTGCGAATATTTATTTAAAACACATTATATAACATTGGCCATTTCCGTCTAGAAATTAGTTTAATAAACTGAATCATTTCAGTAAAGTATGATCTTCACAACTCTCTGTTAATTTTCATTGTGTTTATTACATTTCCTCAACCTCTAAATATCATAACAAAACTTTTAATAACACGATTTGCATACGAATTAAATATACTCATGCTGGGATTGCTTAGAAGAAACACAGAAAAAATCATGTTATTTTATAAGAAACTATCGCATTCCCTCATGCATACTCTCGTGGTGTAACTGATTTTGCTAGTACATCAGTTGCTTCAGTCTCTAGCGCATTCTGTTAGCAACTTTAAGATCCGTTGTTCGAATTCGAGAGGGCCTAAATGATTTCTTTCGTTTCTCGCTAAAAAATCAAACGTCTGTACAGTTTAAGAGCGAAGCTGAAATGTTGATACATTCTGATCATCTTCTAGAAATTTCCTTTTTTATGCGCAATTTTTTTATATTTATAACAAATACAGTTTTAGTTTTAGCCTCTAGGATGATAATGATGTTCACCTCGTAAACAACTGACTTAATTTAGGTTATGGTTAGACAATTCATCTTGTAAACAGCTAATCTAAAATTATGACACTTTTCAATAAAGCGTAGTGCTATAAATTTGCTTCCTTTTTCTTGGTTTTCTTTCTCATATTTTCTCCTCGAGATTTTCATATAGTATGAATGTAACACATAAAACATACTATTAAGAAGCATTACATGAGCCAGTACAACTGCTTGTATCATCGGTAAGATGTACAAGTATGGGGAACACCAGCGATATACCATGGATCAACTGGTAATGCCTTCCCATATGAGCTATAAAAAGACTGAGAGATGTGTAAGCATTTACGAAGAAAGGCTGAGAAAATGAGTGACTGAAGCTTTCCAAAGGTTCTAGAGTTTACCTGTTATAGTACATTGTGCAATCCCACCGTTCACCCGCATACAGCGTTTATTAATATTAAGCTGGCATTAAGTACTGATTTACGACATAAAGAGATTACAATGTAGTTTCAATACAGTTAGAAATCCAGAAATTAAATTGAACATATGTTTTGGTAAAAACAAAAATAACAGATAAACATAATAAGTAGCACATAAAAATAATGAGATAACTATAATAAGTACTGGGAACACAATGTTATGATGAACTCTAATGATAATACTAAAAAAGGTATTTACTGACTATTACAGTTATAAAAGTTCATTACAGTTCATAAAGTTCATAAGTGGAATCCTTTTGAATATGTTCACGGAATGTATAAGTTATTGAAATTTATGCAGTAAGAGAACTTGAAAAAGATCTAATTCGTTCTGGTCAATAGCAGTTATTAATTGTACAGCTTTTCAGGCAACAAAAATTATACGTAGGTTTGGAATTGCGCAGGATGGTGGCGCCTATTGACTTTGCGTATCACAAAGCACTAAAAGCATTCTTAAATGCCATCATTCATTTCGGTGAGGGAAGAGGAAGTATTGTCTATAGAAGAAAGGATGACAGATCTAAGCGAAATTATAAGATTAGTGTGTTAGAATCATTAGGAAAAGAATAGAATGAATGCCTTTTGAACTTATTTTCTTCTGAAGAGAAAGTTTAGTGCCTTTCAAGAGAAGATATTTTACATTTGGATCAATAATTTAAAGCAGTGGTTCTCAAACGGCGGTACGCGTACCACTAGTGGTACGCAAGAGAGAAATAGGTCGTACGCAAAGAAACAAAGTATTTTTAACTATTAAATTCAAAAATTAAATACCCCCAACATCCATTAACTTTTTCTCTAACAGTTGTAAATTTATGTGATCTGAGCTTTCTTCAATGTCAATAGCCGCTCATAGACTTCAGCAAATGAATCCGTTTTTATTCTCCAAATATACTTTTAGGCATAACGAAATTTGCCATAAAATGATGTTTTTGAAAGGAGTTATAAAACGGATGTTGTATTTAATAGGAAATAAAAATAAGTTCTTGTAAAAAGATAAAAGTAGCTCATTCATTATTTTAAAGCTGATCGATTTATTAGCATGTCCGCCCTTTATGTCGCGACCACTTCCAAGCTCATACTGCTCTATTTTAAATTAGAATAATTTTTTTACGTTGATTTGCTGTCTCTAACAGCAGATATTTTGTTTTCTTGTCGCTTTGCATTCCTTACTTTCCTACGCGATAGGAGAATATCGTGTTTGTTTTTGAAGAACTCGTAATATATTGTGTATTTAAATATTTGTGAAAAAATAGTAAAACAAACCTAGATTTTAAAAATGGAAAATTTGCTGGGCGTCATTAAGTGGAAAAGTGATGATTCACAGGTGATGGATCCAGGACAACCTACTAGCACCAAGAATATTGAAAATAAAATAAAATTTATTTAGAAAATATAATGCACCATTTAGGTTTACTTGGAATGGAGATGAAATGGACCCTCAATGTCAATGTGTTGTTTGCAGTGAACTATTATCCAATCAATCTATGAAGCCATCGTTTCCTAAAAGACGTCTTAAATATAAGTATGCCTATTTTAAAGAATAAATCTGAAGAATATTTTAAGAGGAAATTATCGGAGTTCAAAATTAGTAAACAAGTAATGAAAGGTTTTGTTACTTTCAAGTAAAAAAGCTTTGGAAATTAGTTACCTAGTAAGCCTAAGAATTACGAAGACTAGGCAGGCTCACACTATTGGAGAAAACCTTATATTACCAGCAAATAAAGATATCGTTTTAACATTATTTAACGAAAAAGCGGCTAGTGAGCTTAATAATAATCCGTTATCAAATGATCGGCGAATTCATTAAGTGGCAAATTCCAGAAAAAGAGACACTTATTCAAAAAATAAAACACAGTGAGTATTTCGGATTGCAGTTGGATGAAAGCACTGACAAAACTAACTTTGTTCAATTATTTGTTTACATACGTTTCTAAGAAGATAAACGAATTGCCCAAGAGTATTTATTTAGTGAATCTCCTCATGATAGAACAAATGAAATTTTCAAAGTAATTGAAAATTTTATGTCTGAGAGCGATATTCCTTGGAATAAGTGCATTGCCGTATGCAGTGACGATGCTCTGACTTTAACAGGAAAATATTCCAGTGTTATTTCTCAAATAATGAAATTCGCACTTGAAATTCAATTTACTCACTGCTCCATTCATCGTGTAGCTTTATAGTCAAAACAATCCCCGAAAACCTGAAAATCGTTTTGAATTAAGCTGCGAAAACTGTTAATTTTATTGAAAGTCAAGCTTTAAATTCAAGAATATTTACGATTTTATGCCAAGAGATGGGCAATGAACATGAAGCGCTTTTATTACGCTCCAAAGTAAGGTGGTTATCCAGGAGCAAAGTTTTAAATCGTCTTTTCGAACTTCGATTAAAAATTCAAATCTTCCTCTGTAACATAAAATTTGAATTTCAAAATTATTTATTTAGCCAACTATGGTTGGCGCGTTTAGTATGTTTAGCTGATATTTTTGGAAATTTAAATAACTGAAATTTAGGATTACAAGGACAATGTATTAATTTGTTTACCATTAGAGATAAAGTAAGTGCGACGATAAAAAACTTGTGCTAATAAAAAGAATTGGATAATAATATTTTAAGCTTTTTACCAATTTTAGAAAATTTTTTAACGAAAATAATTTGAAAATAAAAGAAGAAATAGCATCTGACATTAAATATCATTCTTTTTCATTGATAAATATAATTTCAACATGCATTTTCGCGATTATGAAAAAAAATTGGATTAGAAATCCATTTTGTTCAAATGTACCTGAAATTTTGTCTCATGAAGAAAAAGAACAATTGATAGAAATTTAAGGTGATTGAACTCTAACTCAAGATTTCAAAAATAACACATTTATTAACACTTGGCTGAACCGAAAAAAAATTAAAGGCATTTCAAATAAAGCTATTAAGTTTTTATTGACTTTTTGCACAAGCTATCTGCGTGAACAAGGATTTTCTTCCAAGTTATATTTGAAAAATAAATACAGAACAAAATTAAAAGTGGATTCTAATTTGCGGTTAACTAAGTGAAATAAGACCAGACAAAAAAATTGATCTCTCTTAAATAGGCCAAAATTTTGCACCAAATTATAGAATTAAAGTATTATAACTTAAATTTTGATAATTAAAATATTAACCAATTTTTAAATCTTATATTTTTTACGTAAGCGTATTTAATACAAATAGCCAACACATTGTGAAAATGGCCATATATATATATATATATTTATATTTTAACGTTTCTATTCTATGGTTTCCTGAGGTAACTGATTCGCATTCACGTTATATATGGGGAAAACCACGAAAGCGAACCACACAGTCAATCCGTTTGTCTGGTTCAAACTCAGGTCGAACTACCAGCATTCATTTGTCTTAACAATTCAGACACTGGTGGAGGCATATATAGAAGCAACAGAATTATTGCTCCATCATAAGAGTGAAGTAGAGCAAAAATTAGGACGTCTGTACAGGAAGAATATTAATATATGCAAATTTAATATTTGTTGTTATGTTATATATATTAATTAATACGAGTACGTACTTCATAGTTTAAAAGTGGAGTTGGACAGTTTCGGATTTACTTTATGGAATGAAGGAGAGCAAAAATTAGGACGTCTGTACAGGAAGAATATTAATGCATGCAAATTTAATATTTGTTGTTGGGTTATATATATTAATTAATACGAGTACATACTTCGTAGTTTAAAAGTGGAGATGGACATATTACTTGTAATGATAGCATCTTTTAGCTTTCTGATTTTGTGTAACTTTGAGTAATGGACATTTTGCTTTAGGTTTCAAACTCTGTGTGTTATGAAATTGCGACACTCTAGTTTTGATATATACGTTGTAAAGTCTAATGATTTAAGTAAGTCATCATGTTTTACTGTCAGGAAAGCAAGTTAATATAATGGATATTGAATTATGTTCATCTAGATGAAGTTCAATCAGTTTATTTATCATACATTGCAGTTTCAGTACGCCTCTGAATGTAAACTCTACTAATGGGTCAGAATGAAACAAAGAGGAATTGGGTACCAGCCCACTCCGCCCCATAATGTAATTTTATACTAATTATCAAATGATAGTCTAAATGCGGGCTTTTTTTATTTAGGATGGTAAGACATTATACTAGAAATAAAAGTAGACAGCAACGGCGACTGAGGAAATGAATAATGCTATAAAAGCACTATTCATTAGAGAAAGAAAATATTAAAATGTATTTATTATATCTCCAAGAACATCCAATTTCTGCTCCACGGTTAGAATGAGACAACTAATACAGCATTTTCCAAATCAAATTTTAATTGCATGTTAGAAATATTTTAGCATTCTTTTATTCCACATTGTTCATTAAGGAGTAACGTATCCATTGGCACTGCAACTGCTTTCATTCGTCCTAATTTTGGACTAATGTTTACTTGGAACTTTGTAGCCCTTCCCGCATCCTCGTTCCGGGATCATTCAAAATTTACATTAATTTTATTAGAACTATTTTAAAAATAATCAAACTAGCTAATTAATAATAATCATGTTTATTCAGAAAGTTTTTTCTTTCAGACTGAATTTCAGTTAAAAGTTCAACAAAGTAAAATAGTATTGAAAATAAAGGTGACCTTTTGAGTAATTACTTTTCTTATTTAAATATAAACTACCTTCTTCGTACATTTGTATATGTTTGGAGAAAAATTTAAATAAATTTTAATAGGAGAAATATTGCATCTAAAATTATGATTTCGGAAGCCGAATAATATGTATGTATTACGTCGGCATTAATTAATTTCGCAAACGATCACAACGCCCTATAATAAAATCAAAACCCAAAAGGAAAATTACAGAGAGAATTTGCACATGTGCAGTCTGTATAATTCTGCAGCAAGAAAGCTGAAAACAATTGTAATTTTCGCTGTTTTCAACCCAAATAAAAAGTTAAGTAGCTTTTCTCACTCCGTTTTTAAAGCAGCAAATGGAGTATTAATTTATGTGTGTAATGTTTTTGAAGTGCATATGTATGTCATTACTTGGTCTTGCCTAATAGCTCACGTTTATAAACATGGACAGATAACGTGATTTATACCTGTTTCGGCATTCTAAAAGCTTTTTCTGTTTTCACGCTATTTTGAACTCTTATAAAGGGCTGCAATAAAAAGAGCTCTGAATTTACTTTAAAAATATCTTGTAAGCATACTTAAACAAAAGCTATGACACAGCTGAGAGAGCATAAAAGATATAACTTGTTAAATTCAAAGAAGACAAGCATTTTTATGCCTTTTTGAAATTGGTACAATACCAGTTTCATTCATGAAATGCCGCTTAAATTTGTTTTTATTCTTTTATTTCCTAATCACTTAGTAATTTACGACCATCGTGACAAATTTTATCAAACGCTTTCTTGAGACCTAAGAAGCACACAGTCGTTACGTTTTTGTTATTTAGATCTTCCCTAATGCATTCAATGACTCTTAGGATTTTTGCGCGTGTTAGAATGTCTAGATATGAAACCAGACTGCAGCGAAGAGATGAAGTTATGCTTTTGAATAAAGTTCTTTATTTGATGAAATGTAATCTTTCATTCAGTTTGACGACAGAAGAAAGCAAAATGATCGGCTTGTAGTTTCCTGGAAGTAATATTCTGCCCTGGTTTTTAAATACAGTAACAGCGGCCAGATTCCAGCAGTCAGGAATATAGCTGTGTCTAGGTTAAACGTAAAATGTATTCCTTAAAAATACAAGTGCTTATCTATTTAAACACTGCGGAGCCTTGTGAGGAATTCTCTCCGATGCAGTAGTTTTCTTAGAGTAAATACACTTAAGTATGTTTGATTTCCTGGGCAGAGGTAAATATAAACTTAGTTCAGAGGTGTTCTGCTAAGAAAACTGTTCAAAATAGTGTCAGTATTGTCAGCAAAGCAGTGTCCAGCCAGTGTTCAAGCCAGTTTCCAACGATTTTAAGTTCATAACTCTGTATTTGGAAATTCTGGAGAATTAGTGAACAAATACACTCATGTCCATAAATTAAGGAAATTTCGGAGTCACACGGAAATCGAACTCTAAAATAAATATATCACCTGTAAATAATTGTATCACTACACACATCTTCAAGAATCATATGCAAATTTCAGGAAGTAACCAGATGACACCGATGATACGTCACTATAACGAGAGTATAACAGAGTGATATACAAGTAACACAGGCAAAGAAGTAAAATTATTCGCAGGCGCTTTATAAGAATTTCAGTGCAATAACCGAATAGTTATGACACAAAGGACGCATTTGGATGATGCTATCAAATAAAGATTCAAATGAAGAAACTAATTTGACTGAAAATTTAGAAACAATATTTTTTTGCGGAAAATTTATTTCTGAGAATTAGTGGCCTTGGCAACAATTCCAAGATGATGGTAATGTGAGTAGGCGTTACAGCACAGATGGCCCCAGAGTTACAACGCCGAATGAGACAGGTATTTGGCAGTTACTGCCAAAAGAAACAGGCGGAGCACAGCCTCATACCTGTCTCGTCAGCTCTCTTCAGCCACTGGTACGAAAATTTCAAGGCAGACCGTTTACAGACGCTTAGGCCAGATTGGTCTATATGCTCGTAGACCTGTCAGATGCGTTCCACTTATTGCAACTCACAGTCGCCTGCGGTTTGCCTGAAGTAGAGAGCATGCATTGTGGACACCGCAACAGTGGGCATGTTTGATGTTTTCCGACGAGTCCACGTTTAGCTTGCAGTCTGATTCTCGCCGGACTTTCATATGGAGAGCTCCAGGTACCCGTTACCACAAAGAAAACATCATTGAACGACACCGTTACGGTGGTGCAGGAGTGCGCGTTTGGGGTGGAAATATTCTGGGTACCAGAACTGACCTGCAAATTGGAACCATGACAAGCCAAATCTATCGGGACGTTATTCTGGAACAACATGTACGTTTGTTTCGGGGCGCCATGGGCGCACAATTTTTGTTTATGGATGATGTTGTGTCGCGAATTCTGTGTTTTTAATTTAAGAGTTTTTAATCATTTAAGTAATCAATTATTTAAGTGTTTTATTTGTATTGGTATTTCATTTTTTAAATTTGAAATTGTGAAGAGTGTAATGAATATATATATTTGAAACAGTATATTTAAAAGTTATAGGCAATTATTTTTCCTTCAACGGTTCAATTTTCTAACGCAGAAAGGGGAGCGTCATTTAACGGAAGTAACATCTGTAGGAATAACCTTTTAAGATGACAGTTGCAACTGAATTGCAGTATATCGTTGTTCCCTTGTCTTTGTTACCAGCACATGAAATTCAAAATATCATCTCATTCAGCAATAGAACTTTTATCCTCACATGGACAAAGGGTCACAGCAACTGCGAGGGCAATGAGAGGGCAGACACTCTAGCAAAGCAAGCTGCGATAGAACAGCGAGGCGACCTAATCCACGCCCCATGGCCCCAATCTGTAATTAAACAACTTGCCAATGAGGCTTGGCAAATGGAATGGACGAATGGTTATACTGGACGTCGGACACAGAATCTGCTACCCAAGGTTAATGAAGAATGCATAATTTCCAACTATTTCCTCACGCAGTTTATCTCTGGTCATGGTCCATTCCCCACATACTTCTGCAAAAGAAATATCTCTTCAACTAACGTGTGCGTATGTGGGGAAATGGGCGATCCCGATCACTACATCCTATAATGTCCCCTGACTATAACTTACCATGTGCGCCATCCCATGAATTCCGGAATAGAATTCCTAAGATTTCTAATCAAGCGGAGAAATGTGTATGACAACCATCGAAAGATAATAGACACACTATACCAATATGGACTCGAGCTGTGCTCCCCAGAATGAGAAACAAGCACCAACCACCTAACAGCAATGTGATCTCAAAGACTCATAATACATGTCCTCCAAAAAGACTAGCTAAAATGCGAGCTATCAGTTTATATTGTACCTGTGCCTGCATCCACTGGAACCATACCATTGTGACAACGGTAAAATGTTTACATACTCCACAAGAGGTGAAATGTATGGTGACAGGGGCGCCTTCAACTCTTCAAACACCACCTTAAACAGGTAGCTGTATCTACACCAGGTATAACGTACCAATTTCACATGTGAACTGAAATAGCTGAACATTGAACTGTGCATCAAACATTGAACTGTGCAAAAATTCTAAAATACATGTTAAAGTAATGAACCCATGGACCGCTAAACTCTGAATATTGAACTTGGACCAAATGGAACAATACCTACCCAACTACCATGCAACATTCAATACATAATTCGAATATAACACCCTAGGTATCATAAAGCATATGTTATGCCAAAACCAACAAGTTCTATAATAAACATAACTTCTTGAATTTTAAACAGTTTGTAACAATATGTTAACGTTAAGTCCTATGTGTTGAAGCATATTGTAACATTATGTTGTGCTATGTCCTATATATTGTTAGTGCTATGTCTTATGTTTACTGTAACCAGGTCCCCTGTGAAAGGGGTGATGCCAGCCAACAAGCTATATAATGAACATAGCTTCTTGCATTGTAAATAATCTGTAACAGTATGTTAACGCTATGTCCTATGTGTTGAAGTATACTGTAACATTATGTTGTGCTATGTCCTATATATTGTTAGTGATATGTCCTATGTGTTAAAGTATGTTGTGCAATGTCCTATATGTTGTTAGTGCTATGTTCTATGTTTACTGTAATCAGGTCCCCTGTGGAAGAGGCTGTACGCTAGAGAGGTAGTGCATGGGGGTTATACCATATTTGTCAATGGCGATGGCATGGTGCCCCCTGTACTTGTTCCTGTCCTGCCTTTGTTACCAAGGTGTGAAAGTGGACACTGTACTGGGCGCCCCGCTGTTCACTTATGTTTCAGGCTTGTGAATGCCGCCTTGTTTATAGCTTCGGAAGAAAGGGAAAGGTTGTAAATTTGATCTTTGAAGGGGCAGTTTTTGTTGTTTCTTAGATATTTCGCTTGTTAGCAAGGGGGGTCGAATTTTTAGTTTCCAGTTTTCGCAGGTGCTACTGTAGACAATGATTTTTTTTCTGATTCGTTTGGGGGTTTGAACTTGTCCTATTAAATTATATTGAAATGTCTCGGATTGGCAAGAATTTAATTTTATGTGTAACTTTTGGACCTATAATTGTGAGTGGGAGGAGAAACCGAGTTTTCCTCGGTTGTTGCGCGAGTTTTGAAGTCAGTTTTAATCGGAGTCTTCGAGAGAGTTTTTGAGTGTGAATATTTAGCAGGAGGGCCTTTGGCCCTGCGGCCAAGCTTACCCTGGCTTGGGTGGCTTGCGCTTGCGTTCTGCGGACGGACTCGGCTTTTAGCTGAAAAGATTTGCGATGCTGCGGCTGTGTTCGCCGGAATTTTAGGACATAAGTTTTGATACCCCGGCGGGTGGCTCACGCTTGCGATGCGGCATGATAGACCTATTCAAGTCAAAGATGTGAAAAATGGAGAATTTTTCCTGAAATATTTGCGAGAAGTAGAACTCAGAGCGAACTGTACCGAGTTTGAAGCGGGTTTTCCAGTAAAACGGAAGTGAAATGGCTCGTACCAAACACAAGCGTTTCCTTCGTGAGAAGAATAAAAATTCAACATTCTGTCTTTGCTCGAAAATTCCCGTTGTCGCTATCAGCCGAAGCACCTGAGTGTCATCTGGTTTATTACCTTTGTTTCTCCTTCAACTTTAATACTTCAGACTATCTGATTGCCGAACTTCATCATTGGTTTTCTATAAGAGGTCGTTTTTCTTGAGCTTATTTTTTTAACTGATTACCTCGGACCAGTTCAAAAGACTTAATGATCAGCTAATTATGAAGTGCTTAAGTTGTCTGCGATTTGCAGCATGGTTTGATGGGCCCGTGGAGACTAACTGTGAGTTACTTAATATTTTTATTTGTAAGATTATAGTATTTTTTTAAGTAGTGTAATTTAAACTAATCTTGCTTAATTTGGGAAGAAAGAGAAAAAATTTATTTGAAAATAAAAAAAAAAAGAAAATTGTTTGTG
>KK117877.1:92132-127726 GCA_000611955.2 Stegodyphus mimosarum | reverse complement strand
TGCACCGCGCACCGCCTGCGAGTTTGAGATCCTGTTGCTGAACTCTCACTTTCACACTACTCAAGTATGTTTGAGGTGGTGCCAGTGATACTATCCGGTGGGGAAGAGTAAATTGAGGCTATTATATACTGTGCGTTATTCAATGCTAGTAGGATGGAAACAAAGTCTCGTTCTTGCTCAATGACTAGTGGAGACCAGGATGGATTGGTGCATGCCATTGCGGCTCTGGGGGCTTGTTCATTAGTTTCTGCTTTATGTTGATAGATTTTCCACGATAAAACGCGGGTGTTAAATTTCATTCGGAAACAACACGCCAAATTACACGACAGAGGAATATTCATACAAATGCATTTGTTTTACGGCCGAGGAGGTGGCAATGGTCATTTAGCTCAGAAGATATACTAACATCAATATCCGAAGAGTCGTTGTCCGCACCATACCACCTTTACGAACATCGATCGATGGTTGCGGGAAACAGGATTCTTCCAAATAGCAAGCCGTAATGCAGGGCAAGAACGCAGTGTGCGCACACCTGAAACAGAAAACCGTGTATTGCAATGGTTTGCCGTTTTCCCGTGCATGCACCCCTTCCACGTACAGAAAGTCCAACTCCTAGGTGATGCCCACTACACCATTCGGGTGGAGTTCGTACGGTGTGTGCTTGATGTCACACGGAATGATTCACAGTTTCCCGTCACTACCTTTTCTGAGATGAAACTTGCTTTACGAGAGAAAGCGCGGTCAACATGCAAAATGTGCGTATGTGGTCGCCCGAAAATCCCCATAGCACTGTCTTTTCGACAGAGCAACACACGTTCAGTATTAACATCTGGGAAACTATTCTCGGTTCATGCAGGGAATACCGGCCACTATGCAACACACTTTACGATATCGGTGCGTAACCACCTCGATGCTACCTATCCCGAAGATGGAATTGACGCTGAGGACCTGTTGCTTGGCCTTCACGCTTCCTCGACATCAATAATTTGGATTTCTTCTTCTGGCGGCCACCTGAAATTGGTGGCTTATCAGACGACCGTGGATGTACTGGAGGATCTGACAGCACTGATCGTCGTCGCTTCTGGAGACATCGCCAGCACATCGGGTATGTTTAAACAAGTTTGGCAAATCCTTCGTCTGTCGGTGTCGGTTATGCAGTGACCTTCGCAACCGCTGCTTCGAACAATTTCTATAAAACTATCTCGTCGTCTCCTTTCTGACATTAAATTGTGATGCACTGTAATCATGCTTTACGTCAAATAAATGTTTTCGGCTTATTTATAGGCCGCTTTTGTTCCATTCGACATCACACCTTTCATAACTATATTTGCGATTTTCTCTCATTAGTTTGTAGTTTGCGTTCACATGTTCTGTGACAAATTTTCAATCTCTTGATGCCTACTATTACCCCTCTGAGACTGCCGGTCGAATTCGGAAACACCTTGTTAACAGAATAGTAATAAAAAATTCCCCGATATTCCCCTAGCCGACTCTCCACTCAAAAATGTCAAATGGCAACATCCATTTTTTTTCCTTCGCAAACTGATAAGCGCATTTGAAACCATAAATGGCATTTGAACTACACACGTATGATAGAAATTGCCGACGTAAAACATTTGTAAAAAAGAGCATTCTAAGCATTACTGAGGCAAGTAATCTTATCATCTCGTCAAGTTTATAAGAACAGTAAGATTTGTGACATTGAAAGTATAAATAAATATTAATTACTTAAATAGAAAACTAGTTAGAAGTACAAATATTTGTGGTTTTTATTATGTAAAATATTTGTATTTTTACTCAGAAGAGCATTACAAAGTGTTCTTTTATATTTGGACCAAGACAGCAATTACGTCAGTTTCAAAATGTATTAATTTGTTCAATGCAAAACTCAGTTTTCATCAATTCTCATTAAAAAGGCAATTTTTATGTGAAATAAAGTAGCTTTGCATGAAATGACCTTAAACTTTGATTTTTTAGGTTTGCATGTTCTTTAGACAAGTATCGATATATTATTATTTATTTACTTATTTAAGATTGTTGCTTATTTACTTATTTGAACCTATATTTTAAGCAAAAGCTTCATATATCTGTGTTTTTACTATGACTTATTATTTTCTTATTATTTTCCAAGTCATGTAATTAAATTTTTAAATTAATAATATTGTACATTGGAAAATGCAAGCTTTTGAAATGAATTTGACTGTTAAATGCTCCGACACAACAGGAAAGCGAAATTTCATGAAACGTGAAACATCATGAATTTTAGTAGTGTTTGAACAAACGTAATTTTTAATCTCATCTTGCGAGTTACGCGATCAGTTATTATAATGTCATTTTATAATAATGAAAAATAACTAATTATGCTTCTAATCCTGACACATGTTTTCTCTTCTTCAAGGAAACTATAACACAGCCTGTGTCTTTATCATTTTAATTTATATCATTCACATCAAGAAAATTGTATTTACGCTAACTAACTGAATGATCGACAGAGTGAAAAACATAAACCAACATTTGAAATAAAACTTGAATAAAATTTTACAAATGTGGCAAGTCTTAAAGTTGTTAACGTTAAGAAAGAAAATGAGAAGATGAATAAGGCAGCTTTCAAGAGAAACTTGCAATCTCTATTGTAAACCTCAATTTGTAAAAGCTTGCGGAAATATGCAGTGTATAAGCAATCACATTAGGGCGAAGAGACATTGAATGATTAAAATCTAGGTATTTAATAATAATCGGCGCTATATAATAGTCGGAGCTAGATATTTTGCCGCCTAGTACAGTCTCTACAGCTGCTAAATTCTACCGCCCTTGTCTTGCCTAAATTATAAAAATTTTGCCTCTCTTAAATTCTGCCATCTGGTGCGGCTGCCCTGGCTCTGATTATAATAAAAATTGATTGCACCATCAGTTACTTCAAGTAACATTTTTGTATCAATTAATAACACTTTTATTTATTATCATTTCAAATGTGTTGCCTGATTTTATGTGTTTATGAGTGCAGGATTTGTAATACTATAAAACATTAGGATAGCTAGGTGCTTTGAAAACTGGCAGATTCTATATATATATATTATAAAAACAGAAGTTAAACACACATCTACTAAATACCATTAACTTTTCCTGCCGCACTGTAGTTCCTTTTCAATTAATTTCGTTTTCAAACATTATAGTCCGACTGCTTGGTACCCTTCTCATATTTGTCAATAGATTGCAGATTATTGACAGACTTGTAAATATAAAAATATGTAAAGGTCTGTCAATAATGTGCACATGGTTATACTGTAAATTTGAGTTACGTAACGAATTTTTTTTCTTTTTGTAGGAAGGTTCGTAACGCCAGGTTTTGTGCCTTATTCTGTGAGTAAACACGCTGTTATAGCTTTCAGCGATGGGCTCAGGCTAGAAGTACAGAAATTTGGAGTTTCAGTTGTTACCATCGAACCATGGGCTTACAGGTATTTTTTTATATTCTTATTGTATATATTTTAACACCGAAATTACCGAAATGAAATAATTGCCATGTCTAGCATAATTTGAAAAATACTGTTGTTGTTAAATGGTAGAGTTTTATTTCATAAAAAAATAATAAATGCATGCTCTTAAACAAGACAAGTAACTTCTCTTCTTGCTTTTCCCCAAAGCTTCAGAAGAATAACCAGAACATGAAAAGGTTTATGAGCAATTTAAAAGAGATATTATTCGCCATTAAATCATAAAAATTGATAAATCCATTAACTCTGGTGTCCAGACAGTTGCTTAGTTAACCTGCCGCTCTATTCGGGGCTGAAAGATGTGGCGTCAGATCAAGTCTGTAGCTATTCTTGAAAGATTAAATAACCAGAGGCGGAAATTGGTTTATGCAAGGCATGCGGTCGCACGAGAGCTCGAAGCCTCAATATTTGCTTCCATAAAAACATACACATTGACACAGATGGAACAAGAGAAAAATTTCAACTGAAACTAAACTGGTATACAAAAAAAAAAAAAAAAAAAGATTCTGCATAAGCTCTGATTCTGAGCGTTTTTAGATCATTAATGATGAGGATCATTAGCGATATTTTGCATTAGTGGCAAACCGACTTTAAAGCCTTTTGTGAGAGTCGCGCTTGAAATTTCTTCAGGTGAGTGAAGAGAAGGTTTATAAAAGTAAAGAATAATATTATGCACGTTCATGTAATATTTGTTGGCCTAATTTTTAAAAGCACATATGAAAATGCTAGTTCAAGGCTTTCTTGCCCTCTCCAAACAAAACAGAAATAACATGGGGCTATTGTAATGTGATACAAAACTTGAATTAAGACATGGAGAATTATAACCCGAAAGCCTGAATACCGAAGTAATCAAAAGCAGTTCGGTTACCAATAACGTAACCCTACCGGAGTAGCATGCCATCTGATAAAGAATTCTTTCGTTAGAATTCTGAATATAATTAATTTCATACGTATGTTTTACTATGTCAGTAATGCACAAACATTGAAGGGGGCCTCATCAAACCAAAGAAGTGCACGTGAACCAACGAATTCTATAAATTCTGAAACAGATTTAAGTCGGTATTGTAATCTGTCAATTAAGTAAGTTGTAAAGAAATGCTTTAACTTCCCAAAGTTTGCATGTAAAGGTATGGAATGTTTAATTAACCTAATTTTTCACGTATGTTTAGCTTTGCCAATAGTGTTGAGAAAAAAGTGTTTTATTATATTTATTTATAAAGCAGAATTTCTTCAAAAGCGAGGAATTCTAAGTGTGTAACTTTGTTATCATAAGTAAGGGCTTACATTATCTAATAATTAATGCAGTCCTTGAGAAATGTCAGCACTATTAAAAAACGCTGGAGCTTAAGACTATTCTTACTAAGTCCCTACTAATTCTTACTAAGTTCTCTTCATGATCTGCAGTACTAAGGGCTGACTACTTAGTCAGCCCTTAGTACTGCAGTTTATGAGGAGGAGACACTTACGTTACGTTACTCATTTATACATGAAGAAGGGAGTCTAAAATATTTTTTTGTATATAGACCCAAACAGGTGCGGAATGAATCTGTCTAACTGGTATGAACGACTTAAGAAAAGGTGCGGCCACCTTTCTCAAGTTGCATGCCTTTTTCCAAGCCGCAGGAGCATTGACATAAATGCACAAAGTTGACATAAATTGACATAAATGCACCATTATGAAGTTCAATATCGTAAACAGAGCAGCCATCATCGTGGCTGCTGGGATACCCATGAGGAAAGCTTAATCTTCACTTATGATAGGCAACTTGCACAAAGGTGCCGGCACCGTTTTTGAAATGGGTAACCGCTCACCAAGATGCAAGGGTGCCCTGACAAAGGCGAAAATGTTCTGGCACCCTTATGAAGTTCGGTATCATGAAGAATGCAACTCTTATTAAGTTTACTTGGACACGTATTTGAAGATCTTATTCTTGGGGAACATATGCCTACTTGGATAAAAATGATGTCATCTTTGTAACATTTTATGAAATCATGCGGGTAGAGGGACCTGAAAATTCCTTATTTTTATACAATGGAATAATGAATAGATCCAACAGTAATGAATCTGCGACAAGCTAACGACAACGGAATGTTTAGAGAGTCATTAAACTTTTTACTGCCTATATGTTGCTTTTTGCTGCATGAATTCTATAGTTATGATTATTATTATACCTTTTTAAATCATTGTTATCAGGTTATAGGTGTAACTGTGCAATTATTAACTCAAAGTCCTTCAGACCATACTAGACTTCCTAGAGAGTTATCGCTGCTTCTGAAAATGTACGAAAAAGGTTTGTGAAGGTTTTAAAGAAATCCTTTTTACGTCATTGTAAAAAGTATTATAATCGCGAAAACTTTCAGAAACCGTTGAACTATGCTGTGTTTGACCGTTCCCTAATTCATTTGGACGATTTTTTTGCTTGACTTTTGTATGAATGTACAGAACAAAGGACTCTTTTTTCCAAAACGGAATCTAAAATGGGTTTAATATGGATTTTCTCGCTATACATAAATACATTTGTACACATACGTACGTTCGTATATGTATCTCGCATAACTGAAAAACGTTTAGCTGTAGAACGTTGAAATTTCATTATGAGTCTACTGTCATAACTAGTTGTGCAGTTTCTTTTTAGTGCAATCTGCCACACGAAACGCCTATATACGGGGTGTCTCAGCACCACGTTTCAAAACTTCTAGCAGAGGTAGAGTATACTCCAACGACTCGGTTATCATATACTAAGGTCTGAAATGCATTTCTGACACGGTAGATGGCTTTGCGAGGAGGTTCCGACAGTTCTTGCGGGGAGTTGCCGTTTCTCGCAAGGACACAGAGTTAATAGGATGAATAATTATACGAAAGCGGAGTTATCCGATATGCATTTGGCATATCATATCATATGAGGCTGCAGACTGTAGTGGACCAGCCACGTAACGTTTGTACGTGGAACGTACACCCATATAATTTCTTTACATAATTTCTCTGCAAGACTGCACCAGAGGTTAGCTGAAACAGGTTCCCTTAAAACAGCTGCCATGAATTGGTCACGAAAAGCACGGTCTCCGGACATCGAAGGGAGTATGCTACATCAGGTATAGGGGGACTCCAAGTTTGAGGTTTGAGTACACGAAGCTTAGAGCATGCAGTTGGGGGTTCCTGTTCCAGCATCTTAATTCTCAGAGAAAAGGAAATGCATCCTCATCACGTGCTACGTATCCAGGCATTTCAAATGAGAGATTATGCACCTCGTATTGCTTTTTACAAGGGTATTTTGAAAAGTGTGCTACAGATCACCGTTTACCTGCTAATGTGCTATCCTACACTACCAATGAGGCTTCCTTCACAAGGGAAGGAATATTCACAGCCCATAAAGCCCATTGCTGAGTGGTAGAGAACCCTCATACAACATGACGTCGTGCAGCGCAGAGTTGGTTTTTGGGTAATGTTTGAGCCGGCTTTATGGGAGATCATCTCATCGAACCCTACCTTTGCCTTTTCATCTAACGGATTGTAACTACTTGATCTTTCTGCAGCAAGTCATGCCACAACTTTTAGATGACGAAACATACGATTATTTTTGCATCGATGCGACAGACACGAAGTTCCAACACGCTCGGGCCTCTGCCCATTTCTGTCGTAACATTCTTACCCACCTAGACGCAACATTTAGCCAACTCTGTATCGGACGTGTTTCCCAATGCGTTAGCGTGCTCGGTCACAGGACCTAGCATCCCTTGATTTCTTTTCATAAAGTCATATGCAGACACTGGTTTATGACACTCCCGTTAACAACGCAGAGGAGCTAGTTGCACGAATGGCAGCAGCTTCCGAGGAAATTCGAGATATGCCTGGAATACTCCAGAATAATCGGAATTCCATGCGCCGTATATATGAGGCGTGCACTGAAGTCGGTGGACGAAACTTCAAACACAATCTCTGATTCATGTTATTTTTGTTCATGTAAATTTATTATTAAAACGAATAATAACTTATCTGGCGTTTTTTAATTTCTGATGTTTTTGTGTGTACCAGCGCGTCAGACCCTGCACTGCTATATGATTCCGAGTCACTGGGGGCACCCTACCCCTGCCTGAAGCTCTGAGACGTGGTACTGAGACACCCTGTATATATACTATATATAAATACTCACCCCCTGACCCGGCTGAAAAGTACTTATTCCGCCTTTTTTTCCCGCAAACGTTGGTCAAGTCATATATTTCCAATTACAGAAATGTCTAAATGACGAAAATATTCACGTTTGGGGGATGTCAAATTAAAAAAAAAATAACAAATAACGATACCTAACTATGTACACAACAAAACAACAAAAGTTTCTATATGTAATTAATTTAACAATAAATGCCTAACAATATTTAATAGCAGCTAATTGTTGTAAATATCTAGCAATACTTAATAGTGTTACCGTTGCAACAAAAAATATGCATAATTTAATAGGCCGTGCAAGGAAGCTATGTGAAGTCTTTATAAAGTTTTCTTTTCCCTTTTCTTAATATATATTTTATTTATTTAAGCTTAAATTTAAACAGAAGGCAAAACGTATGCTTACAGTGAAACTCCGCTACTAAGGACAATTAAAATAATCTAAAGTCGAATTTACAATTTCAAAAGTGGTCGTTGCCCGAGACTACACCAAATTTCGCTTACTTAGCTGGCTCGGATTTTAATAGCGCGGTTTAAATTTTATTCTGGCTAGCAAATGCCTTATACCGGAATACTAATAACTAACAAAGATTAATAGTCTCTGCCGAAAGCTCTACACCTAAACCATTCGAAACCTTCGTCTTAAATACTCTTTGATCTCATTTGCTTTGCATCTTGGTTAGGGATAATAAATGCCTTATACTGTAACAGAGCAGCGACTGCAGGCACTGGCGTCCGGGGACTTCTCTCGATTTCCAGTAACCTCATCTGCCCCTTTGCATAAGAATTTCAAATTACATCATTGCAGGTAGCTGATAATTCTCATAAACCACTTAATAATATGCATTACATTAGATTTGTGGGAGAGCTCAATCTTTATGGAATATATAGTTTTGACTCGCAAAAAGTCTTTTAAGGCTCTTTGTTATGTGAAACCGAATATTATATCTCGAGAACAAACAATTGCAATTTATTAAGAAGAGATTTAGATTCTTCATCGATATGTCAAACCGTGTCATAACGCCATGATCAATTTACGCTCCTAAAACCCAGTTATGTCTAGGCTTACCTAACGTACGGGATAAGCTCTGTGAGACCTAGTTTTTTAGTGCTGTCTGGGGTATTGTCCGGGGATTGAGGATTCTATGACTAGCGAGGATGTTTTTTAGATTTTGAGCTATACTTTCGACATCACGTTTTTAAACATTCTCTTATTGCTATGCATCTCTCAGCCGACATTGAAACAAGCGCTTACGTCGATTTTGGCGGAGGTATGGCTACCGGTCTCACTACAACTTTTACGTAATCATTTGGCAAGGAGAAATGTGCTGTTTTCGTTTGATCTTTATTCGTTTTTTTGTCTCATCTTTTAGCAATGGACAAAAGAAACTGTGTGTTTAATGTTAACCTGCAACAGGAATACAAATTTTTGAAATTGTGTAATAGCAGTAACAGTGAACTTGTTTATTGCGCACTATGTAGTGAAGAATTTTCTGTTGCACAGAAAGGAAAAGGTGACAATGAAGACCACATGACAACAATTAAACATAAGAGTGCTACTAATAATACTGCTTTAGCAAACATAAGAGATTTTTTTTAAAGCCAAAGATGGGAATAAAATAACAGTGATCTGGAGTGTGATGCTAAAGAAGCTGCATTTTCATACTACACTTCTAGACACGAACTCAGTTTCAAAACATCAGACTGCACATCTAAACTGGTCAAAATGTTATGTCACCCAAAATTTTCATCTCTTGGAACCAAAACCGAGGCAATTATTGTTATCGTTATTTCGCCATTTATATTTTGTGTGTTGTTTTCTTTGAAAAACATTAATTATGTAATAGTAGCGATGAATAGCTCAAACTGAAATGAAGTAAAACTTATTCCGATTGTTGCAAGATTCAGTCTGGAGGAGGGAATTTAAGTAAAATTTTTAGATTTCGATGAAGTGTCAAGTGAAACTGTTCAAATTTTGACTCAGTACCTTTTGCAGTGAGTGAAGGAAAGGTGGTTTGTTATACTGCTGATAACACTAACAGCAAAATGTGAAGAGAAAGGGGAATGAAAATGTCTTCAGGAAAGTTCAAAGTGATAGAGCAATTTTTTAGGAATTGGTTGTTCAGCCCATATCATACACAGTTCAGTACAAACAACATGTGTTTCTTGCTACCTTTAGAACACAGCCCTCTATTCAGAAGTTATTGTTATAAAAATTTAACTATTTTCACATATATACAGTAACAGTAACGAAATTCAAAGATGCCCAAAATTATTATTCGATTTTTTGGAAATATAAAAAGTGACTGATTTTGAAATTTTTATGTGGTACTCTATAGTAATTTAATAGTCTAGTTCTGAAATTGGAAGCTAATTCTATCACAGCAACAGAAGCATTTCAGACATATTCTGAATTAACTTATTAACTTCAGGAAAGAAAAACTCACAAAATTGTACCATCTTCTGCCAAAGAATTGCTGTGCAGTCTAATAGAAAATAATCATGTTCAGAAACAAAAATTCTTCACAAGGGTAGACGATTTTTATAATTCTAGTAACTAGTACTCAGATCTGTAGAGAAACTAGTGTTGATAAAGTTAGTAAGTTTCAATGGATATATTTATTAATTGAAATTGCATGATCTGATTTAGAAGAGAGTGCACAAGTTGTTTATGAAATTATAAAAGTTTCCATAAATACTGATGACCTATTTTGATAAACGTACATTGTTAAACCAGGTAATTTGGTTGGTTGTGGTTCAGTTTTTGAAAAAGTACCAGATACTATTGAAGATAGGTGGAAAGCAATTTTTAAAGTGTTTCAAAAGACGTATTTCATGTTGCAATATTTCAAAAATGGTTGATTTTGCGATGTCTTTGCCTGGAACATCTGCTCCAGTTGAGAGAGTTTTTTCAGTTGCGGGAAACATTTGGCCTGCAGAAAGGGATAGATTTTCAGTATCTACTGTTAAATATCTGCTAAATGTTAAAATTAATTCACAACTTTTTTGTTGCGAATTGTATGATAAAACAAACAAACCATTTCTGAAAAAAGTCACTACTGAATTAAATAAATGTTTCAGTAAACTTTTAAGACTTTAAAGTAATTTCAAATATATGTCCTACGTTAGACCAAAAAAATATGGTAAGCCTAATCACTTTGCTCCTACGCAGTCCTTAAGTAACGTAATTTTCTTTACTCGGATGCATCAGGTGTCTGAAACAATGCTTGCCATCACGTGAATAAACATGCGATACAAAATCGTACAAATGTTTTCCCATGTTTAATAGGAACTGCACTGCTAGATACCTTTCCGAATTTTAAAACTTCTATTTTAAGCATAGTTCGTAAACCCTCTCTTCAAAAACTGCAAAATTTCTTGCTCTAAAACTTGCTTCGATTTTTACCTTTTAAACTTACGTAGGTACCCGCTTGAAAGACTAATTTCTGCAATCAAAACCAAGGTTCGGAGAAGCTACTCGGGACCATGAATCAGAACGATGTACGCTTTCAGATGGTAAAGGAAGTGCTGCCATCTGGAAAGAAAGTGCTGCCATCTGGATTCCGTTGAATGAGGGAATGTCTGTATTGGCCTGCATAATTGCATTTCTAGGAAAGAAATCATTATTTAAAATCTTAGTATAGTAATGTATAGATAGTATGTCTTAGTATGCAGACTTCTTATATCATCGCACATTTGCATTATGCTGCATTGTTAATAAAGTTAGAAAGCATTCATTTGAGCAGCATTAGATATGACCTAATTTGAGGACCTTAGAGCTTTCAATGACGTTTTTTACGCAATATTTCATAATTGCATTCTTCTAGCTATGGTGATTGTCCTCGCGTTATCTAATCAGCCTGTTCTATTATAATCTAAAATTATGCTTTCTGTAAAGCACAAGGGATAATAAGAAGGTATAAAAGCATTGACGGCTTTGCGATCATAGCACTTATCTGCCAAATAAGGGGGCCTAGGTTTGAACGCTATTCGAAGTAAAAGTTTACATAATCAAGAAGATTGCTCTGAATATTTAAAACATAAATTCCAGAAACTTATGGAACTGATATAAGAACCTACCTTCTTATGTCTTTACAGTAGCGTATGTAGAGCTCATGGGCCTTTACGAAAAAATGTTTCCGATTCCAACAGTGATTGAAGTTTTGACAGAAAGCTTTGAAAAACTAGACATTCACTCTATCAAACCAACAGTTTGCATGCAATTAAAAAAATGGACTGCCCAAGTAAAAAACCGTTCACGTAGCAATACTATTAATGTTACTGACGTTAGCGTCAATTATAAATCAATCAATAAAAAATTTCGTTCTATATTAAATCTAAAACTGAAAACTGCATTCCCAGGCAGCATGCATTCATATATTGCACGAGAAAAATAAGTACAATTTACGAATGGCCCTTGCCATAAAAAGCGTTACGTTAAACGTCAAAATATCATGAAAAGTGTCCGGGAAAAATAGTAGATATTTACGTATATTTTTACGGTATAATATACGTAAGTTTTACGTAAAATTTAGACATATTTACGTGAAAGATTGCGGTTCATTCGTAACTTTTACGTATAATATACGTATATTTCAGGAATTTACGTATATTTTTATTAAAATTTACGTATATTTATCGCATATACATAAATCTTCCCATATTTTACTTCGTATATTTTTAGTGCAAATTTACGTAAATTCGAGCAATGATTTTACTTTTTACAAACGTATAATTTATGCAAAAATTTACGTACATTTTTTCTATTTTTTTACTATGCATACTGGAAATCATTTTTGTAAAAATTCATTTTTCATGAATTCTTTATATATTTTGGCAGGTTAATACCATACTTCTATAATTATATGCATATAATATACGCACATTGCGAATATAAAAACGCCGTTTTAAACAAATTTGATTTTCATAAACCGGCGCATTTAGTTACATAGAGGTAAATTAGAATATATATACCGGACATAGTTAAACTTTACAATGTTTAAAACACGCCATCCACACATTTTTTTTCCCTGCATGAGCTGAAATTTTCCACAATTTGTTAAATATGATAAGCTAAAATAAGAAACCAAAAAGTTGTTCATTAAGCAAACCAGTTTTCTAAAAATATACGTGTAGAATTTTATGTTAAAGGAATTACTGAAATAGAAAATTAAAATAATTTTAAAGTCATTTAAAAATATAAATTTTTATTTAAAATATTAATGAATGATCAAATAATTAAGCAAATTTCAAAAATAAATTACTTTTGTATGTTTTAACTTGAGAAAAAATAAATAAGAGACACCTACCTTTTCACAGACATTCTATTTATGTGTCAGTCTCTATGAAATTTCCTCTTTATTAATGACCTTTTTTTCCCGTTTGTTAACTTAATGTTTCACAATTAATGATGTTTTCAAGATATAGTTAAACTCAACAGAAATTTATTTTTTCCCCATGTCATTCTGAAAGTATTTTTGTTGAACTAATACTTTAATACTATACATATTTTGCCCATTGAAAAATAATATAGACTAATTGATATAGTATATATAGCAGTGTCTGAAATTTTGGTTTGATATGACTCATGTAAATTGAATACCAATTTAAATCAATAAATAATAATAAAGGGTACATAAATTAGAAACAATGTCTGCTAAAAAAAAAAAACCTCTTAATGTTATTATTCAGAAAATAGTCAATGGAATTTAAATGCCATTCAACATAAACTAAAATGAATCTTAGATATTGTGTTTTATCATTCTTAACTTGGAAGGGAGAAGTGATTCTCTTTTCATTTCATCACTAATATCAACAACAATAATAAAAATCCTTAATCCTAAAATTTATTATAACATTAAATTTCTGTTCAATTAAATTTCATTTGTTTTAGGTACCTTAACATAAAACATTATTATAAACAGACATTCTGATGTTTAATGCATGGATAGGTTAATTTTGGAACACTTAATGATATGTGTTATGATTTCAGTGTTATTTCTAAGACTTTGAGAAAGCATGAATTATAATTAAAGATTGATTGTTCAAATGTTAAATATTTTATAGCTTTTTTCCATTATTTCTAAAATGAAAATACTAATGCTATAAAAGAAAATACGTAAATAAAAAGAAAATACTTTTTTTTTGTGGAATTCAAAGGTGCCTACAAAAATCAAAATGATGAAGCCATAAAATTAATACACAGTGTTTTAATTATCTAGTTTTACATTAAATTTCAAAGTTTACAAGTCTTCACAAATACATAAAAGCAGTTGGAAACTGAACCCATTTTTCCAAATTCATCATCTGAAAAATAAGTGAAGGCAACAGTTAATAAAATGAACATTATCAAAATATTAATGATTTGAAAAATGCTATATATATTTCCTATTTAATTTTCATATCAAATTAAATGTTAAACATTAAATTCAAATGCTGAAAGCAAAACTAGCATAACCAAGTTTTATAAGAATAGTAAATAATGTAAGAAATGAATTTAACCTTTATGCTACAATAAATTAAACTCTAGTATAATTTGTTCCTTCTGATAAAAAATGTAAACAATTGCTTAATAACAAAAAGTTCCTTTCTCTGTGTCAAATAGAGAAGAGATGAAACATTCATCTCTATTTAATGTTACGAATTATATTATAAATGAAACTAATTAATAGTATGGCCCACAATATCTTACATATTATGCCTATTTTAACAGTAAATCCTCTATTCCTTTATTCTCAGCATATTTTAGATGCTTATTTAAAGATTACTTAACACTAGGACAGACACTGCATCCTTATAGCTGAGAAGGAACATCTTCATAATGGTGCCAACACCTTTACACAAGTCGGCCACTGTTTGAAATACAGAAAGTTTCATTAAAGAGCCTTTACAGAAAGGTTGTCCTACTCTTATGAAGATTAAATTGTAACTTGTAAAAAGAAGCCTTTATAAGTCTGCTACCTGGGTAGCAGCTGTTTGAACTAATTTGTTTTGCTATACAGATTAGCAAAATAAATGAAAAATTTACTTACATTGCAGACATAAAGATAGACATTAGGAAGGTAGCTTTTTATATATATTAGAAATTAATCTGTCTGAGCATACAAAAACCTTTTTCGTAATTGTAATTGGGATATTTTGAACATGGGTTGACTGAATAAAAGTACTGCCATCATTATGAAGAATTTCTTCAAGAATAGTAAATGGTATTTAAATGACATCTGCGATCTTTGCAACAACAGCTATCAAATTCTTAATTACATATAATAATCTCTGAGATATTTATTTTTATATCACTGAAATTACACTTAATCTGTTATATTTTCACAAGATAGGATTACTTTATAATACTGAAAGATACATTAAATCGGAGTTTCTTAAAATGTGGATCTACAGCAGGGGATCGCCACAAATTTTAGCAGTTTCGATATTTCTTTAACTTATTATAATAATTTTGCAATTACCAAATATCTTTACACAATGTATCTGAAAATAGATAAAGATAAGATAATACAGACAAAGAAAAAGCGAAAACGTTTTAACGCATTCTTTTTATAATACAAACGTTCATTTTACTTGCTTTGCACGTGATACTGTAATTTTGCCTGTTAGTTATTTAAAATTTCCACATTGTTCTATGTCTTAAAATAAGAAATTAAAGTTCATGACCTGAAACTGCTGTAGTATATTACAGTACAAATAAAAAACAAGCTTTAATTATTTTTTTTTACTTTTGTATTACATGCACTCCCACCAATGTTAGACATACACTCTGAGTAAAAAAAAAAAAAAAAAAAAACGATGGCTGCCAATGAATGAACGGTTGTCGCTACACCGCATCTGATCTGCGCAACTGGCAGGATATTTAAGAGGAGAAATTACGATTCCAGGTCATAAATTCACGAATTTCATTCCGTGTTCTCTGGTAGACAGTAACTATGCCTGGCATATTGGTGCGCGAACGATATGCGCAGATGTCAGAATTTGAGAGAGGTCGTGTAGTTGGGCTCAAAGAAGCCGGTTGGTCTTATCGGCGAGTTGCTCGACATTTGAGCAGGAGCGATGCCACTATTAGACGATGTTGGCAGGAATGGGTGAACCATGGCCGCACACAGCGTCAAGAAGGAAGCTATAGGCCTAGAGAAACGACAGAACGTGAAGACCGAGCAATCGTCAGAGCGGCACTCACAGCCCCAGATGCATCATTATCATCGATTGGACGTTCAACTAGTGCTTCAATGACCGCAAGAACCATTCATAGACGGCTCACAGAAAGGGGGCTGAGGTCAAGGCGCCTCTTGCGCTGACTACCATTGACCTCTGTAAAACGTCAAGCCCGTTTGCAGTGGTGTCAGGCTCATTCGTACTGGAATGTTACTGACTGGAGTAAAATAGTCTTCAGTGATGAGTCCCCCTTTGAAGTGAGCCCCGATGACCAGCGAAAACGAGTCTGGAGACGCCCCGGGCAGCGGTGTGATACCAACCTGATTGTCTTCTCGCAGGCAGGCCGACAACCAGGAGTGATGGTCTGGGGTGCCATTTCATTTCATAGTAGAACCCCTTTGGTTGTCATCCGTTGCAACCTTACAGCACAGCGGTACGTCGATGAAGTTCTAAGACCCGTTGTGTTGCCCTTCATGTCACGCCACCTTAAGCTTACATTTCAGCAAGACAATGCCCGCCCCCACACTGCACATGTTTCTACTGCTTGCCGAACATTACCTTAACCAGCAAGGTCGCCAGATCTCTCTCCTATTGAGCACGTTTGGAGCATTATGGGCAGGGCCCTACAACCAGCTCGAGATGTTGACGATCTAATGCGCCAGTTGGACAGAATTTGACACGATATCCCTCAGGAGGACATCCGCAACCTCTATTAATCGATGCCAAGCCGAATAGCTGCTTGCGTAAGGGCCCGAAGTGGACGAACGCGTTACTGACTTTTTCACGTTGTGAAGCTCTATCACTTCAATAAATCATCCAATTTTTCTCAAACTGTATTCATTTGTTTTTCTGTACATGTACATCACTTCTACCAATTTTCCTCCCATTCGGATAACTCTTTCTTGGTGCGTCGTTTTTTTTTTCTAAGACTGTATTTCCGATTATGCCGGTCTCTGTGAAGAACAAAGGCTCAACGTGATCGCACGGCTAGCCACACCACACATTCAGTTTTGGAGAACCACAAACATACTGGTGGTTTTCTGTCAACTGCCATGATCCCCAAATGCGACAATTATAACGATTGACACACCCATTGATATGAAACATCGCTTCATCTGTGAAAAGAAAGCTTTCATTATCATTAAGTTTCAACATCATATAAAACAAGCAAATTCATCTCGCTTAGTTTTGTCCTCAGGCTTACTCTTATGCCTTAAGCTGAATCTTGCAGGCATGGAGTCGTAAATGCTTATGAAGGATGTTTTGAATGGCAGTTTTCGGAATAACCAATGCTAAACTTCGACGAACAATAGATCTTTTAGGACTTCTAACACAGGACTGTATTATGAGTTTTATATTTTTTGCTGAAGTGTGTGGTTGGTCGTCCTTGAGATGCATCTTTTGCCACGGCAACGGTCAAATTCTTTGAATTTTTTCATCCATCGATTCAAAGCTTTATCCTCCAGAGGCTTTCTTCTCCAAGATGTAACGTATGCCATTTATGTTGCATTACTACAATTGATTTAAATTCTGCATACCCCAACGCAAATTACGCTTTTTGTTGCCGAGTCCACATCTTTCGGCACGAATTTAGACTGGAAGAATAACTACAGAGAGAAAACCCTTATGGCGATACTAGCAACGCCAGTATACTAGGACTAGCAATATTATCTATACTAGTGACCGGAGGGAAAACTTATACTGTTTAGCAACATTTCAACACACGAATTATTTCCATACGTTTATGAATTCATTTTTAATAAGGTTGCAAAATCCTGGCATTTTTTTTCAATGACCCTGTATATAGTATATACATAAAACGTGTGAACATAACATATATAAAACAAGTGAACTTATTTTAAGGTAAGTGTGCAGAGCAATAAGAAAATTTCACTGCGATTATTGACACTGGCACCCATGTAAACGTAATTTAGGAAAAAAGTTTTAAATTCTATTGATGCAAAAATTGAAGTAGTGTAAAATAATCCTAGTACTAAACTATGTTCGTTAGCTGGAGGTCTTGTTGTTACTAAAATAATTAAACTGTTATTTAAAATTGGTAAAATTGGTAATACTATAGTATTTTGTGTTGTAAATTCTGATTTAACTTATTTACTATTATCATCATCTTGTGTTTCTTTATTTAAATTAGGATTTAATAATTATGAAGTATATCAATTTAAATGTAAGATTAGTAAAGGTATTAAGTTGAATAAACTTTTCCATAATAATTTTGTATGTAAAAATAGTGTGAATAATAAAAATTTTTATAATTATGCTGAAAATAGTCAATCTCATAATGATCAGTTGAAAAAATTATTGAATAACTACAATCATATATTTGCTAAAAGCATATATGATGTTGGTTGTATCAATATTGAACCCTTTAGAGTTGTTTCAACTTCTGAATTTCCAATAGCCTATAGACCATAACGAGCATCTCCTAAAGATAATAATGAAATTAAGAAACAAATAGATGAGTTGTTAAAAGCTGGTATAATTAAATCTTCTTACAGTCCTTATGCTGCCCCTATAACTTTAGCCTTTAAAAGAAATGAACAATCAAAATCTAGATTATGTATTGATTTTCGAAAACTTAATCAATTTACCAAAACAGATTCTGAACCAATTTCTAGAATAGATGCTGTTTTAGATCAGTTAACGAATGCCAAAGTTTTCTCTACATTGGATTTAGCATCTGGCTATTGGCATATAAATTAAATGAAAAAGGTACTGAGAAATTAGCATTTACCACAAATTTTGGACTTTATGAATTTACTAGATTACCTTTTGGTTGGAAGAATTCTCCTGCTGTCTTTCAAAGAGCTCTTAGACAAATTTTAAACAAATATCAGATTCAATTTGCTTTAAATTATGGTATTTTTTCCAAATTTTGATGAGCATTTAAACCATTTAAACCAAAGAAAATATGAATTAAAACAATCTAAATGTAATTTTGTTAAGGAAAAAATAAATTTTCTAGGATATGAAATTCAAGCAGGCAAATACCAGTCCAGTAATGCAAATATGGAAGTTGTTAAGAAATTGCAGCCCCCTAAAAATGTTAAAGAATTGCAAAGATTTTTAGGAAGTATAAACGTATATCATAAATTTATCTAAAATTATGCAAAAATTAGAACTTCCTTAACGAATTTACTTAAAGAAGATACCCCCTATAAGTGGACTGATGAATGTCAAATACCTTTTCAAAAACTGAAAGATGCATTAATTTCTAGACCTATTTTAAATTTGTTTAATCTATTTTAAATTTGTTTGTTTTAAATTTGTTAATGTTGTTGTTAATATCTCTGTCATGTATTTGTTGATGCCTCTAACAGTCTTAAAACAACACCATCCTGATGGTAATTTACATCCAATTGTCTTTCCTTCTAGAAAATTAAGATCTTATGAATAAAATAATTTAATTACTGAACTGGAATGTTTAGCTATTATTGATGCAACAGATAAGTTTTATTATTATTTTAGATGGTAATCATTTTACTGTACATACTGATCATGCTACTCTAGTTTCGCTTAAAAATATTAAACACCCTACCGGTCATTTATTTAGATGGTTTTTAAAATTATCTATGTATGATTTTGATATTAAGTATAAAAAAGGTTCTACTAGTGTTGAGGCGGATATGCTCTCTAGAAATTCTATTTTTCAGCATTCAAGTTTACAAGTTACTTTATTTTCATTAGAAGAAATTAAGAATATCAAAATTTAGATAATGTCTGCATTCCTAACTATACGAAAATGAATGATGTGCTCACCATTAAAAAACCAGGACTGTATAAAATTGTGATTCCAGTGTTTCTTCGTACTAAATTACTTGAAAAAACACATCTGCAGTTTGGTCATATTGGTGTGTCGTCAATGCTAAATTTATTATTTCCTCAATATTATCTAGTTATCAAGAATTGTTCAGGATGTTAGAAATTATTGCAAGCATTGTGAAGCATGTCAATTTAATAAGAAATCTAAACAAAAGAAATTTGGGTTAATGCAAAATTTACCATCTCTACAGTGAACCTTTCGAAATATTGTCTATTGATACTGTTGGTGGTTTAAATTATGATAATTCTATTGAAAAGTGTATTCACATTATTATTGATCATGCAACTAGGTATATTTGGACTTTTGCTTCTAAAAGTATAACCACTTATATAAATCGTTTAAGGCAAATTTTTCAAATTCAGGTACCAAAAAAAATTTTAAGCAATAGAAATGCTGCTTTCACATCTTCAAAATTTAAGCACTTCTTAAGGAATCATAATGTAATACAATTATTAACTGCTACTAATAAACCCCAAACTAACGGTAAAGTTGAACGCGTGAATCAAACAATTATAACTGAATTAAAATGCAAACTAAATTCTTATCAAGGTAATGTTGCGTGGACAAAATAATTATCCCTAGTAATTGAAGAATATAATAATACCCCTCATTCTGTAACCAAATTCCCACCATCATATTTAATGTATGGAAAATTACCTTATGATTCCTTACTTCAAAATCAAGAATTATATCCACCAATTGAAGAAGCTAGGAAAATTGCTCAAAAAAGATCTGATGATTATCATAATGTGAATAAAGAAAGATATGATGTTCATCATAAACCCAGTAATTTTAAAATAGGTGATTTAGTAATGTATGAAGAATTCCAATATCCTAACACACGTAAACTCTCTCCTCCTTTTCCCGGACCTTACGAAATTCTAAAGCAATATTCTGAAGTTACTTATGAAACTGATAAACCTAATCCTTTAACTAAAACGAAATCAGAAATCGTTCATTCAACCAGATTAAGACCTTTTAATCCAGCCAGTAAATTTAAATTAACTGTTAGAAATAGTAGAATTCCAGTTTCTGTCCAAAATTAATTAATTTTTTAATTTTTTAAAATTCTCCATTAAAATCTTTTTCCCCGATTATGACATTGTAAGGTTTTAGTTAAACTAACAAAGTTTTATTTTAATTTAAATCTTTCTATCTCTTCTCATTTTCAACTTCCCGTTAGAAGAAGCGCGCGTTTTCAGCTTATGCTGCTAATCTGAAGTAGAGCCAAGTTATATTTAAACCGGAGGTAGAAACCTCTCAGTGTGAGAGAGCTTTTAGTCTCAGAACACGATCACGCTATTCGACGTTCTCCTGACTAGCTAGCAGTTAAATTCTAAGCCATAGTGCTTTTCGTGATTGCTTATTGAAATAAATCCAAGTGCGTCAGTATCAGTAAATCTTGCTACGCACCATTTAGTTAGAGGCCAACCTCGCGTAATAGCTCTGCGAGCAACGACTAATTTAATTTCTATTTAGTTTTTAGTTTAAATTTGATTGTTCATTTTAGACCCAAGTGTGGTCTTTACTGTCTGTATCCCTCCCGCGTTGGGAAGTGGTTGTAAGTAATTGTGATCTAATAAAAGAGGATTTTAAATCCCTTTCAAGTGCAGTTCTTCTACCACTTAATCACAGTATCTACCACCAGAACATAGCTGCATTCAGCTCCCTGTTCCAGATCAGGACTTAAGGAGTTCACGAAGATGTTTGCCAAGAATATACACTGAACACTCAGTCCTGACAACATTTAACACCTGATTTAGACTACAAACCTTAATTATGACGAATTATTTTTATCGAGCTTGACCATCCCTAGTCTGGAGAAATTTTCTTTTTCTTTCATACATAATTCTGTACCAAAATTTTCTTTCCTTTTTTCTTGTTGTAGGGTAATATTATCTCTAGTTTCCAAAATTCTAAAAAAGACTTTAACTTGATCTTACAAGTTACTTGGCTTCAATTTTAGTTTTAATTTTGTAGGCTGTTGTAATTCTTACCCTTTGCTTTAATTCATTCAAAAAGAATTTGTTTTACACACAACACTTTGATGCAAAGTACAATGCCAAAAACCTGTTACCTTTTATTAGGCAACAGAGGTTTTTTGATATTTGGTACTTAAGCACCCCACAACCATCAGCAATTAGTCACGCTGATTTGTTGGAGAGGACATGCCAAATTAACTGTCAAAGTGTTAATGTATAATTTAGTATTGCATCATATTATTATATTTTTACATTCAATTTTTGTTGTATTACGTATGTGTACCTTCAATAAGAAGTATTTACTTAATTAATTCCAACATCGTATATTATATTTTCTCTGCATATAAAAGTTCATTTCATTGATCTCAGTTTAACTAAATATGAAAATTGTATTTTGCTGAATATGGAAATTATATTTTACTGAATATGAAAATAACTTGAAAATTATATTTTTACTGAATATGAAAGGTTTATAATTCGATATATACTATAATGGAAGTGTGTTTACCAACAAAAATTTTACAGACTTTTTACTGAACAGACTTTTTTACTTTTCCTTTATGAAAAACTTGTGAACATTTACTTTGAAAGACTTTTAGTGAACTTTGAACATTTACCTGGTGAAATTAATGTTTCATTCAATTTTCAAAAAAACATTGGGCATTTTTCAAAAAGGACTAAAGGACTTCTAAAATATATTTATCATACTTTTTATCTTAATTTATTAGTGCGTTTATTTAGAAATTATATTGTTATTGCAATAATTGTAAATTAGTTGTTTAAGTTATATAATCTATGATGATAATTCTAAAACTATTGCATGCAGATTAACTAAGCGCGTATAAACCTTAATCAGAACATAAGAACAATATAAATCAATCACTTTTAAAGCAAAAAGATATTCACAATACACCAACATATAAGAATTGAAAAACTTAACTCACTGAGCTGGGAAACAGTGTGGGTGTATATATATATATAAACTAATAATTCATAATAAATTATAATAAGAAAACTTTCCATACATCATCTCCAAGGAACAGAAATATATATATACACTTTAAGAGTGGCCGACTGCAGCCAAAAAGAGAGGTGCTTATCTACATGTTATAGCACTCACATATACAAAATTTCAATGTTCTGAGGCTAGTCGTTTTTGAGTTATTCGAAATACGTACGTACGCAGGTACGTACAGATGTTACAAAAAATCTCATCAGAATCCATTCTAAATCCATTTCAGAGCCGGTTTTGGGAAAAAGTGTCCTTTATTCTGCCTGAACGTACAAATATAACGCAAAAAATCGTTCAAATGGAATGGAGAGCGCTGAAAATGCATATTTTCATTGAAATACGAGACCCGAAATTTTTCGTGATTACAATACTTCGTACAAGGAAAAAAAAAAGTAAAAATGTTTATTTTTCACCCAGTGTTAAAAATAACCGTAAACAAACAGCTGTAAGCAAAAATACACTGAGCTTGTTTCTGTGGCAACCTAAAAGTGCTGCTGCCAAATCTCAAACAAAGAAGAAAAAAAAATTACAAGTTTGACAGAAGAATAAGAAAAAACCTCCAAACTGTAGATACCTGTCATTTGTTGCAAAATATATTGATTTGAAATCTTTTTATTACTTAATTAAAAATGATTTAATTTGTAGAATATAGAGTTCTATTTCATATTTTTAATTTAAATATTTAAAAATAATGCGTGTTAATGTGAATGTTGACATTCAAAGAAAATCCAAATTTCTTTTAAAGCAATAAGTAACAGTCAAATTTTCTAAGTTATAACGCAAACTATTGACATAAAGCTGATTAACAGTTTATGTTCAACAAATGTGTTGCATAGAATAATTTTACAAATATATGACATTCAATTATTACATATTGTTTTAACCATGCGTAACTAATTTAAATCATAATGATCACACATTATTTATATCAATCTCACAGGTCAACTAGTGAATAATATAATTATGATACAACAATAATATAATTACAGTGTAGTAATAATATATACAATGTAGCAATAATGAAATATGTGACAGTAAGTATGCTAGATCACAATATATAATACGATGCAATAAATATAGATAATGCTGCTAGATTCCAAAATATAATGTAATGCAATCAAATAGGTACTATTCTACCTTAAAATGAAGTAGTATAATCTATACAAATAAAATAATTAGCTAATGAAGTACAACACACATGGTGCCACTATAAATATTCACCAAAATATGTATAGTGAATATGTAAGAGAATAATTTGCAAGTAATAATTATCAGTGACAAAGACGAAGTCAATCTATATATATGATAATGTTCAGAAAAAGATAAGATCAAATATGGATTTAATGATGGTTCTAATAGCAAGTGAGAACGTGTTATTAGTTAAAAAATCTTTAATGTATTGCCAAAAATTATGCAGAAATTACTTAAGTTCTTTCATTTAACAGAGGAATATTTATGTAAACTTAGACCCTAGTCTTATAGCAGAGAATTGTCAAAATTTATTATTCAATAAGAAAACTTATTGAAAATTATAATGTTTTTATATATGCATCACCTTTTCAGTGTCCACACATGTTTATAGATTCAAATGCCATAATTCAAAATCAAAGTTATTTATTAAATAAAACCTTACAAAATCTGATAATTCATTTGTGTATGCAAATTCTTCAATCTAACCTTACAAAATCTGATAATTCATTTGTGTGTGCAAATTCTTCAATCTAAATCTCTTACATTAAATTATTTTTGCCTTTTAAATTACAGCCCATTATTTATCTAAATTTAATTTATTAATGTGTTTGTATTAATATTTCAAAGTTCTTTGGAATATTTTATGTATATTGAATATTTTATGTATTTCCATAGAAAAATTAAACAAGCATACAAAATTGTTGATAACCAGTATTATATGATTAATTGTTCATTTAATAGTTGATTTTATCGCTTTTAACTTATTTCACGTCTAAATTTTCTCCGCAGGAATACTCAGTCTAATTTTTATTATCTTTTCTCAGACGAAAATTTTCAAAGAGGAATAAGTTAAAGTCTTGATTGTGCAAAACACATCTTCGAACCTAAATGTATTATAAGAAGTACAAAAAATGTAAGCAAGATCTTAGTCCCCAAAACCAGTCATTTAACATTTAACCAGTCATTTTCAGTTTCATAACCAGTCATTTTCAGTCCAACCATTGAGGAAAACGATAAACATTGCGAATATAAAAATCTGCCCTTTTTAATATATACACTCAAATTTGTGAAAATTGCAACACCAAGAAGGAATCGTCATAATTGAATGCAATTTAATACACAGTTGAGTGGTAGTGGTACAAATAAATGATTAAATGTTCAAAGCAAACAAACAAGAACAAGAGATCAGAATCAGTATTTTGTGTGGCCACCACGCGCCGCAATAAGTGCTGCTACACGACGTGGCATGGAGTCAAACAAAGTTTGAATGTCTGACTGAGGAAGAGCATTCCATATCGTTTGTACGCGTACCCAAAGTTCGTCTGCAGACGCAACAGGACGAGGATCACGAGCAAGACGCCGACCAATGACATCCCACACATGTTCAATTGGCGACATATCCGGGGAACACGCAGGCCAAGGAAGAAGCTGTACCTGCTGCGCTGCAAAGAAGGATTTAACAATCCGAGCAGTATGAGGGCGGGCATTGTCCTGTTGAAATACAGCGCCTGGCAAGCTTTGAAGGAAGGGAACAGCTTCGGGCTGTAGAACTTCACGGATATACCGGTTGCTGTTCAGATTGCCCACAATTCGTAGCAATTGAGATCGTCTATGATATGCTATGGCGCCCCAGACCATAACTCCGGGTGTTCGTCCACTGTGGCGTTCGATAATGCACTCCGGAAGGTGGCGTTCACCGGCATAGCGTCTGACACGAATGCGGCCATCATGGTACCACAAATTAAAGCGGGATTCGTCAGAAAACACGACATGCTGCCAATCAGCACGCCAGTCTCTATGCTGATTGGCCCATTGTAGCCGCAGGCGGCGATGGTCGTGCGTTAGGGGGATCCTGTATAAAGGAGTCCGTGCGCGCAGTCCACACTGCAGCAGACGTCTACGAATTGATGAAGCACACAATGAAACACCTGTAGCTATTGACCACAGTGCTGCCAATTGTCTAGAGGAAGCTGTACGGTCCGTCCGCGCCATGCGGACCAGGTGTCTATCATCGCGAGCTGACGTCACATTTCGGGGTCCACTCCCGGATTTCCGAGTTGTCCGACACTCGTCCGTCCACTGCTTCCAAACGCGCATCACTGTGCTGCTGTTACGCTGCACACGAGAGGCTACTGCACGATACGACAATCCAGCTTCACGAAGGCCGATGATTCTCCCTCGTTCAAACTCTGTAAGTTGTTCAAATCTCGCTCTCTTTCGTCGACGAGGCATAAGTACACATTGAGTTAACGTTTACCACTAGCAGATAACCACCGATAACCATACACGCCTCGCTACAGCCGTCTATTTATTCGGATCCATCAGCCGTTCAGAGGGCGCTGCTCAGCATACGCATGCGCTACGGATTTGCAATTCTAATCATTTGCATATCATGCGCTACTTTGCATTTCCTGAAAATTTCAGCTCACTCGCGTAAGTCCTTCATGGTGTTGCAATTTTCACAAACGTGAGTGTACATAAGTAAAGGAAACTTTTGAAAGTCGCCAACTTTCAAAAGATTAAAAAATGATAAACTACGCCAGCGTAATAACCCGACCCTTTTTTTTTTCAAAAAAAAATGTCTCACTACAAATAGATTTAGGCAGTTCGCGTACTTAGGGTTCGTTCTTTTCGGTTCAGTTCAAGTGACGGATCTGGATGAGAACTCAATGCGCATGCGTGGTTAATGTTGGTGCGAATAGCATCGGCCGACGCTCCCTGGTTTGTAAGAAATTTGCAAATCCATAAAGAATTAAAAATCCGCCCAATATCTCATCTTATAATACCCGCAAGCCATAATTTCTTCACAAAAATTGAAAACTCCCAGTTTGAACATCTAAAAGAATTAATAAACTAAGACCCCACTCTGGAAAATAAAATTAAACTCCCAAGAGGAATTTTTCATAACTCCAAATGGTGAATGGTGCAAATATCGCTTATAGACTTTGTTTATTTTGCAGAGATTGAACTTTGTTACCTAATTTTGCCTTGCAAAGCATAAGCTGTGTAAGTAGTTGAAATGGTTTACAGACTTTGTTATCCTTACAAAGCTATGACTTTGTTTTTGTTTTAATATTACTGGCAAAGCTCTTGACAGTGTAAATAGTGTTTATAGTGATTTTACTAGTGATTTTCAAGATATTATTGCACTGAAATGTGTAATCAATCTCCAAGATACATTGGATTAACCAATAGTGCTACCGTACAAAACGAACTCAAGTTTTCAACTAAATAATATAACGTGCCATTCTTAATCGTACTTCCTGTCAAGATTTGATTCCACCTACCTGCTAAATATTAATATCAATTTCAAAACATCAAAATAAGGATTTCGCGCTGAAGCAGCTTTCATCGGTGTCTGTACTTAGGTGGGTGACAGACTCCCACCCATCACCAGCATCTCCCAGCTCGACGGCTTTCCCAGATGAATTTTTGCATATACGTGATCAAACGCACACATGTGTAGCTTCGCCTTACGGCGCAGTGACAAACACCTTTTCTGCATAATTACCATCGCCTAAGGGCAAACTCCGAGCTAAGCAGTTTACCTGCTAAATGCTGTTATCCATGGACCAACTGAACTGAACTTTCAGGATGAGTTAATTTCGATTTCAATGCATTTGATTGGATAATTAATGATGTAAAATTACTATTGGCTATTTGAGTTTTAATTCCATTTACGTCAGAAGCATTGTATGAAAGTCATAAGACATGGATTAGTCTCGGAATGATGCAGTTAGAAAAAAGTTATTACTATTTTTAGAATAAAGAGGGGAAATACCCAAATTCAAATTAAGCATTACTAGTTTAAATTGTGATTTATGTTTACATGTTTTGTACTTATATTTATATACAGAGAGAGAGAGAGCTCTTTATGAACTTAGACCTCTATGCGGCTGCATACGTTGCATACACCTATCTGTGCCACTATTTACGCACTGAATTGTCTATTTCATTCTTTTTAGTTTTTTCTAAACACTTCAGTTATTCAGTGAGGGAAAAGGTGACATTTTATTTCTGAATTTGTTCAGAAGTTAACTATCGCTTTTAAAAAGTACAGATTTTGACTCAAAATGCGTAAAAATTAACTTTAAGAGAATTTTTAAAGGTAGTGATAAGATGAAATATTAAGCCATGTAAGCTTCAGATTTACTTAGGATCAGATTAAAAATTATGTTTTTAAATATATGCTTTAAAAAGTCCTTGAAACGTAGATGTCGGAACGATGCCTACGTGTTTTTTTACATAATGCAAGGGTACTCGACCATTTAAAAATAAATAAGTAAATAAACACTACACAGACATATGCTTTCATATTCAGAATTCATTTATTATTATGTTTCAAATCATATCTCCTATAATAATACTTCATCATACCTTTCCATATTCAGAAAAATAACATTTATTATGATTTACATTTTGAAATGAAAAGCATTAATAATTTTCTCTCTGATAAATCACAAATAACATTGAAATAGTGTAAAATGTGATTAATAAAATGTATCGCACTAATTTTTCAAGCGTTTTTAAGAATTTAATGTTTCTTGATTTTAACGAGCAAATTCATTAATTATTTTTTTAAATAATTATTCCTTAATTCATGCTCCATAGACTGGCTATTTTTGAAGTAGAATAGTTATGTTTGAAATAATAATCAAATTACCATAGAAGGGCCATATTTGAAAGTTTTTCTGTGAAAGGGATTTTTTTATTATTTTTCATTATTGATCTCACATAATTTTTTATTATTTTTAATTTGTTGAAGCTTCTTTCGTCACTAACTATAGTTAACTGACAAAGTGAAAATATTTTTAATGTTGCTTCCAAACTTGGATAGAATAAAGTAAATTATATTAGGGACTTAATTTTTAAAGTAATAAAATTCGCTAATTTTTTTTATTCGCTAAGTTTTTGTAATTGTTTGAGTGTCCATAGGTGCAGAAACAGCGAGGTTTTTTAAAAATAGATATTTTTGATCGAATTATATTTATTATATCAACATTTATATTATTCGGATATTTAAGTATTACTATTCGAGCATGCATATAAATTTATATATTTGGATATAATGTTCGAAAGTGAGCTAATAAGTTGTTGCGTTTAAATTACCTATGGCACTGCTTTTTCATCAGTTAGAAACAGATAATAGAAAGGCATTCCGTTTTTATTTTTTATGGCTCCACTTTCTTTGTGAGATTAAAACATTTAGCACTTCTTTATTTTCTAAAATAAACAAACACGTTTCTGAAAAAATATATTTTTCGTCAAATGATCCTTGATAATCTTATTTATTATCTTTCCTTTTGCGTGTCTATCCAAATTCTGTTAATATACTTGTATTTAATTTTAAAGCTAAACTTTTAGATTTCGCTAAACTTTATTTACTTTTTTAGTAGTGTGAAATTCCATGCAGATAATATGTGTAACAATTAAAACTGAATTGCTTGAAAATGCTCTTACAACACAAAATCGGAGATCCGGATTCGTCGGGACTTCGGCGATTCCAGATTTGGGATTTTTCAGATATTCAGCAGCTTTAATTTAGTAAGATGACATTGAGAAATTATTAAATTTAAAAAAAAAAACGAAGTAGTAGTTTACGAAATAATGAAGTATTTATAACCTCAAAGGAATCAAAACTTACCCTCCCAACCGGCAATGTTTTATTCAAGATTTCTTTCAATGTAAGTTGGTTAAGTTGCTTTGACTTTTTTTGATGCTAATGCTTTCTTTTTAATTCTATAGATAGACATAATTTCTTGGTTCAGTCACAAAGCTATATTGTTCAAATCTTGTAATTGCCGCGTCGAGAATTTCCAGTTAATTGTCAGTCGAAATTTTTTTGTTCTGAATCACTTAATGATGTTGTAAAATTTTTATTGATGTCACTTTTTCTACTATCGGTAGTGAATTTTCTGGATTTAGAACCACGCTACAGATTTAGCCTTTAGTTAGATGATTGGGACACTGTCATCGCAATGAAAAACTTCTGTTTCATCATCCTCATTTATTATCATTTCTCCGCACATTCCGTTAATCTCAAAATTTCGTTTTTTTCTCCTCGATCTTTGAACACCTTCAAAGTCGTATGGTCCTAGAGCTTTCATCATAGAGATTAGTTAGTGTCAGTTGCGTAAGCCATTGGCGATGTATCATGAGATAGGCGACTAAAGACATGTTTCGCTAAACTTTCTTTTGCTTCTTTTGTAGGCCTGAATTAGTTTAGTTATTTATTTTACTAACGGCTCTTTCCCGCACATGGTTCTCAGTCCGGAATAAATAAATTCCAATTTATACAGGGTGTCCCACTCGAAAGAGGCTCCGGGAAAAGTGTGATAAAAATCTTATAGTAAAAGGAAATGAAACCAAATCTTTTCATGACATACCTTTCCATTTGAAAAATGCAAATACATTAGAAAAAGTGCCGCTACCTGTACACACAATTTAACATGGCGCTGCATGTCCGCGAATGTTGCTGCCAGAGTACTCGGCGTCACTCCTTGGATTTCATGACGGACGTTCTGACGCAAATCGTCGAAGTGCGTAGTTTGCGCTTGTACGCATTACCTTTAAGGCGACCCCATGGAAAAACTCAAGAGGGATCACGTTTGGAGAACTGATTCCACCGCCTTCATATTCGCTATAGATGTGCGACATGCTGCCCCATCTTGCTGGTAACTTTCATTTCTCAAACATAAAAGCATGCTATGTAAAAATTTAGTTTCATTTCCTTTTGTTACAAGATTTTTAACGCGCTTTTTCCGGGTTCCCTTTCGAGTGGAACACCCTGTATTTAAGGCTGTCGTTAAACATTTTGCGGCCCAGTACAGTTACTGCATGTCGTAAATTCTGCTGCCAAGCGTCTTCCTGAATTCTAAAAATCTTGCCAGCACGAAATTTTGCGTTCCAATGCCTTTTCTAAATTCTAAAGATTTTGCCATTCCCTAATTTTGTCGTTCATTGCTTCTCTAAATTCTAAAAACTTTGCCTCCCACAAATTCTCCCGCCCGCTTTGGCATGACCGCCGAAGCTAGTGCAGAAGTTCTTACCTTAAAAAGTCCTTACCGAGCCTTTACTTTTGTAATCATTGTTTTTTGCCATATACCTTCAATTACAGAAGGTTTTAAATGACGAAAATATTCATGTTTTGGCAATATCAAATTTTTAAAAAAATTCATTTTTGCCAAATAACGAAAGCTAACTTTTAATGAGATATACAGGTAACTATACTTGTATTCGGAAAAATCCTACTCATTATGAAAAAAAAAATATAAGAAATTTTACTCCCGGATAAAAATTGACCAGGATATTTAATTTCAAAATTTGTAACTTTTGATATCATTTTCAGGTGGCCTTGATGTTTAATCAAGTTAGAATAATGCGAGAGAATAAGTGAAGCACAACAAAAAGCGTATGAATTAAATAGGCCTCACGAGGAAGTCATGTGACGTCCACATCAAATTTTCAAATGCACATAAAGTAACTTTAATATAATTAGGAAATATAATTTGATTTTTAAAAAATTTAAAACTGTTGAAATATGATTTATTGTGTCATTTCAAACCTTTTTTCCTGGAAATATAAGGCATGTTCAAATGAAAGTGATTCGAAGCGCCGCATGCGAAAAGTTTTTTTTTTTTCCAATGGTGGGCCCACAGCCGACTTCGGCTTGACCACTACTAAGGCCAGAAGTGCTGGTCACTTTATTATGGAGGCACCTAATAGGTCGGCCACCTTTACCTCCTGCGAAGGGACGGACAGGTACAGCCATGCATTCTCCGGGATTCGAACTCAGGCCCTATGGTATCGTAGCCGGTTTCCCTAACCACTATACCGTCTGGGCGACACATGCGAAAAGTTTGCACTGGATTTTCGCATTAATTAATCAAAGAAGGAAAAGGTTTGCACTGGATTTGAAACAACGTGACAGTGAAGCTGTATGTACCACGTATGCATGTGCGGAAGGAGATGTGTGCTAACTTCAATCGCAAGGACGTGACAGTCATTCAAAAATGGTGTGGTTGCAAGTGCGTCGAAAACGGATCATCGAGCTGTAATTAAGTTTTTAACACTGGAAGGGTGTAAGCCGATGGATGGTGGCTATGTACGGAGACTCGTGTGTCTCGAAGCCCACGGTGACGAAGTGGGCGAGAATGTTTAGCGAAGGTTGGCAGAAAGACAACGGATTGACCGCGGCCCGGTCAGGCGCACAAAGTTATGACAGATAAGCTGATTACGGACATTGACACGGCAATTAAGGCAAATCGAACATTCGTGACGTTGCAAATGAATTGAACGTTTCCATCGGTACTGTTCACAATATTATCAGCATCATTCTGAAGTAAACGTAAAGGCTGCAGTTATGAACTGGTTCCATGATCAACCGACTTCGCGGACGGAATTCGTAACCTTCCCAAGCAATGGGGAGGCCTGCCTTAACGCTGTGGTTGATTTATTTAACAAACATTTTATGCATTTCTATCATTAAATATTTTGCTGTTCCTATCTATGTATCTGTTTTATTTCTCCTTTTTACTAAATATATCTCTTTTTATGCATTTCATGGATACACATCTCGAATCACTTTCACTTGAACGCCCCTTATATATGTCTGAAACAAACGGTTGCGAAAATAAAAAGCACGGCACTACCTTTTGTGAACAAAATGTATAATAGTATCTTATATACAAAGATAATGATCGTTTTCTAATGTTCTTTAAATAAGAATAATTAGTATACAATTAGCATTTATAACATTATGCTTTCAAAATGTGATTTCCTAGAAAACAATGATTTAACAATGAGAAATGAGCGATAAGTAGAAATATTGATTACCTTCAGCTAAATTACTATTCTGTTCCTGTTTATGGTTTAATTAGTTTCCTTTTGATCAGGAAAGAAGTTGTCTAAGCAGTATTCTTTGACTTATCTCCACAACAATAAAACCACCCATTATCTTAATTATTTCCTTAAATTGCACATACTGTATTAGTATAAAAAGGAAAAAAAGCCATCTGTAGCTTTATTTTGGAAAAAAAAAGTAAAAGTTAATTTTGAATTTGTTTTCCGCAAATTAAAGATTTCCTTCAGAATTTGTAGATTTTAAAGATTTGGTTTCATATTTGAGGCTATATTGTCATCAGAAATTTATATGGCTGCCTTTTGGGTACAATAAAGCAGTTTAGTACGGATCTAACGAATAATTTCCAGTTACGATTATTTAAAATTAAAATGATAAAAAATAAGTCGACGTTATGTATTTTATCACGATATTAAGAATCGATGTAACGAATTACTATCAAATAAATAAATAATCGAGGAGTCCAATGAAATCCAATCAAATTAAAACTAGAATTTGTTATCACGATAGATATCCACCGTTTACAAAGCTTAATATTAAAATCGTACAAAATTGAGAAAGCAAACGTTCTTATTTCTTAACCTTATAAAGTATTTCTCCCGTCTTCTTAGCATGCCTTCGTAGTGTAATAGTCAGCACACTTGCCTTGTATTCCATAGGTCCGAGATTCGAGTCTCGGCGAGAGCATTGCTCATTTTTCATGTCTCCTGCTTCTCTACAGTGGCGCCCGAACTAAAAACGGTGGTGGATGATGATTCTTCACCACCAGGAATTGGCAACCGGGTCCCCTAATTCTCAGTCGCCCTTTAAAAGGGGGAGTATATAAGGTATTTCTCCCGCCTTATTAGCATGCCTTCATGGTGTAATGGTCAGAATGCTTGGCCGTGAATTTGAGAGGTTCGAGGTTAGAGTCTCGGCGAGGGCATTGCTGATTTTCTCATCTCCTGCTCCCAAAAACTCCTAATGTCTCTACAACCTTCAATGTCGAATTTTTATAAATCTATAAAACGCTTGTCCCATTCATTCAGCTGTATTCGAAGAATGCATTGAGATTGCTTGCACTGAATTTCTTCGATTAATTAATGCATTATAGTTAATGAATTCCTTTCAGTTAACAATTCAGCAATTCCATGCAACTATTTGAGAATCTGCATTTTTTAATTTTAAAATAAAATCGCAGGCACCCAAAACCAGTATCATTGAGAAGCAAAGATTTCTGCATAACACTCTTAGCCACTCGGCCACTAGTAGGTCAAAAGCTGATTAAAATTTGCTCTTGTAGTGTTAAATGAAAAATACAAACCTTGATAAAAGAACTATCAGAAACAAAAATTGAAAACGTTTAGAATATCTTGCTCTCTGAAAATTTCCACTCATGATATATTGTCTACTATGAACACAGAAGGACAGTCCGCCTTGATTTTCTTATCAATTGCTCAATACGGCAATTATCATTTATGTAAATTCTCCTGTCAATTACGTTAAAATCTTGATAAACAAGATATTTTGGACGTGCAATATGTTATCAATACTGATGAACATTGAACTCGATTTTATCTATATACCCTCTGTATAACTCTTTTACCTTATCTCATTCAATACAACAGCAATGCTTCCTCGCCAAATTTAGAAACCTTCTGCTACTTAACGGCTATCATTTTACTTGTTGGGAAAAGAAAGCCTGGCATGTCTGCATCTTACATATTGAACTACTGAGATGGACATACATAAAAGAAAGAAAACACACTTTAGAATTAAGTAGAATTAACTCTCCAACCTTAAACTTATATTGATTTCACAAAGTAGCTTTGTGCATTTCAAATGAAACTGAAAAGGTTTTCTCTCTTTTAATTCAGGTATTTTCTGGTTTTAGTCTAAAAGTAGTACGTAATATATAATATTTGCTGTGCTGAATATTCTGAAAACTGAAATTTAGTTTGTTTATATCAAAAAAGACTGCAGATTACAGGCATTCATAGATTACGTGATGGTGGAGTATCGGATTTGTATTATACAGGACGAGGAAGAAATATTTGTATGATTTTTTTTTGTATTTTTTAAAAATTAAAATGTAGGAGATATGTTATTAAAATAAAAATTTTGGTTTACTTATTTTTTGTCATGCAGAAATATGTAAGATAAGAAATACTGAAACCAAAATTCTGACTTTAATTTATAATAATTCCTGTCTTCTCTATTTTAATTTGAGTCATCTTCCTGACCTATAAGTGTGATATACAGAATGATTATAATGAGATTTTGCCTGCCGAAAGAGAAAAAATAATTCAAACGTGTTTATCAATAAATGGTGCTGTACTCTAGAACGTGCCAATCCTAGTAATATGCTAATTACGTGACATACGCACCACACATTAGACTTATAATAAAAACACAGGATGCGTGCAGTTCTCAATACTTTATATTTGAGAAGTATCGTGACTCTGTCAATGAAGTATCAGGATCTGCCTATGAAGCTTTTTTACAGGAACGGTGACTGTACATCAGCTGAGCTGAAGACATTTTGGACAGCAATGAGTATAAGACGTGGCGCTTAACCAGAGTCTATCAACGGTAATGAGTATAATGGTCAATGGCAATCATGAAGCATTTCTGGACAGATATCAAGAAATATTTTTATCGCCAAGGTTCTGTCGATACTCAGAACTGCAGAATATATCCAACGGATAATCCATTCCCATTGCGCTTATTGCCTCTTCGTTCTGAAAAGATCACTTTATGGTCCGAGTTAACGCTTGCGTTTATCATGGTCCCATTCCTTTTCGAGGAGGATAGGTCCTTCGGCTTCTGTTATCTACACCGTCAATAGCAAAGAGTATGAATCCATTTTGTGCAACCAGATCATTCTAGCTCTTCAACAAACATGTAGTA
>KK117877.1:44396-92115 GCA_000611955.2 Stegodyphus mimosarum | reverse complement strand
CGCATATTGCAAGGCAAGTGAGGCAGGTGTTGAATATCCATTTTCGAAATGACAGAATTATCACCAGCCTGGCAGCTACAATAACCTAACTTAAATTCTTGTGATTTTTGACTTTGGGGTTACTTGAAAAGTGTTGTTTACTGCGGTGTAACTGCGATTTTAGATGAAGAGAAGACACGTCTGCTTTCACAACATTATCACATATGCACTCCGATCTGTCGTGTAACATGCTGTTCTGCGATTTCAGCTTATAGTAGAAAACAGTGGACGACCTATTGAATATTTCATGAGCAAGTTCAGGGACAATTAAAATTGAATCACTGATTACTTTTAAAACAATCGTTTGCCTAGAGATGATTGAAAACTGATTCTTTTAATAAAATTTTGAAACATTTTTTTTCGCCAGACAAATATCCATGGCTTCACTTATATTCAGGTCATTCTGAACAATGGTAATTTTTACAGTTTTTTCAAGTTGGACATTAATTACAACTACACTGCATAAGAAATATTTACCGTTCAATTTGCTATGCTGAATTTTCTGAAGACTGAATTTTTTTGTTTATAATAAAAAAGACTGCAGATTACAGGCGTGCACAGATTAGCTGATCAAGATTATAGGAATTCTATTGTATTAGTTTTATTTCAAAAGAAAAGAAAATCATTTATAGAACTTTTGCATATTTTTAAAAATTAAAATTTAGAAGCTGAGGACTATTTCAAATTAAAGTTAGAATTTTGGCTTACATATTTTTTTATCTTTTTACATAAATATGAATAACAAAAAATATGTAAAACAAAATTCTCCATTTATTTATTATTTATCTTTCTAGCATAAAAATAGTGCTTGTTTTTAATCAATCTCTCTAAACTGCGACATTTCAACATTGATGTATGTCATATGCTTTTTGCATAACGCTATTGACGTACATATTTACATAAAGCTTCAGCTAAAAATAATTTAGAAGAGTTACTAATGAGCCAATAAAAATAAAATTAAACCCAAACTAAACACTGTGAAACAAGATTTCTTCTTGAATACAACACAATCGCTCTCTTACTTCTCTTGCTAGACGGATCGTTGCTACAGCTTTTCTTGTTACCGCAGCATCTTCCAAAATATAAAAATGTTCTTCAAAAACGAAAGCGTTTACTGCGCCACTTTGCACTAGCTTTAAAATGTTTGTCAACGAGAATAAAGAAATATTAAATTTGGCCATGACTGCAATTACATCTTTATGCATGTCTGTATGCAGCACATAATGTCGATGCAAAAAGAATATTTATCCGAGCAATTTTTTTGTTTGTTTTTTAAAGAGGGTTAGCGTGTCAATATGCTTTAAACGCATTCTGCAAAGCAAATATTAGTCAAAGGTAGAAATCTGCCTAGATATAAAATGTGAATTGAAAGGTAACATTTTTTAGAATTGGATAAAGCATTACTCCAAAACATACGCCTTTTCTGCTACTCCACATGAACAAAAATTACTGATAATGAATAAGACAAATGCAGCTTTAATTCAAATTCACGCTTTTTTAACATTTCTTATGAACAAAAATTTATAATAGTTATGGCATAAGTATCTATTTTATATTCATATGCTAAATATATCTATTTACTTTTTTTTTTGTCTGAAAGGACAAGGTTGTCAGACGCATCGTCGCTTTCGAAACATCAAGAGAAGCAATGGAGCAGAACCCCCGACAGCCTAAAAGTTGCATATGATTACAGTTACCTCACATCAACGAAGCAGAACACACAGGATTTGTTCTCATGGGTAATAAATTCGAACATCAATGACGTCATTGATGTAATGGAAGACGCAGTAAGCCATAAATATCCTCCATACTACTACAGACCGGGAAAATGGTATTTGAACGCTTTTCTGAATCTTCTGAATATATTACCGAAGCCTGTATCCGAATATATATTGTATCAGTTTGTCTTCAAGAGTTATGCTCCAAAGAGAAGATAATAATTTAATATGATAATAAAATGGAATATTGGTGTACTTTTTTATGACGATGTTTTATTATTTTCCAATCATTTCATTTACAAACAAAAGAATAATAAGTTTGGATAAAATGCCACGTTTCCAACTACTCTATCAAGTGTAAATTCCAAAATCGAAAGTAAGTCTTTTTCAACTGAGGCATAAGAATTAAATAATAAGTTGTAGATGCAAGAATTAGCACAGTAATTTAGCATATTAATATTTGCATAATATTAAGGTGTAATAAAATTTGTTTTTTCAGCTTCCAATCATTTGTTGCGCTTATGAGATTTAATCAGACTACATATTGTTACGAATTTCAAATTTATTTGGCTATTTATTTAGAATTGTAATTAGATTTGCTTCATGTTGCCTTAGCAACGCAGACGATTTTTGAAGAGAAAGCTACGTCAAAAAAAAATAACAATAAAAATAAAAGAGCGCGTGCATTTAATGCTTAATAAATAAATATCTCGTAATTACTGTTGCCATCCAGAAAAATATAGAAAAATCGAGATTGTTCTACTGATAATTAAAAAAAGCTTATAAAAGCCGAGGTGAAACAGCTCATCTCAGTTAGTTGTAGTTGTTGTTGCTGCTGTTATTACTTGTAGCTGTAAAAAGCGAACTGCTGTTTGTTTACTTAATGCTGTATTGATTGTAGCGATTTCGCTGTGAGATAGAATTATTTTATCTTCTTTGAACTGAGTTTTTGCTAAACGTTTGAGATATTGTGATATTGTGCGAAGATCTGCGAAGAAATATTTCAGCATTTTAATTTATTTCTTGTGGAAAGAATAAATTTTTGTTAACTTTTTAACGACTTGTGCATTCAATATATAACGAACCCGTACGCACGTAACAATATAATGGTTAAGTTTCGAACTACAGTATAATCTCGATCATTCGAGCCTGGAATAACCAAAACCTAGATTATCCAAACCGAATAAATATGAATAAACACAGTTTTGCAAGATTAGAATCAAGAGCAGTTTTGAATATGGAAAGCCACAGCTAGAACTTGGTTTAGTTGGATTTTTAAGTCAAAATACAGGCTAACAAAAGAAAACACACTTACACATATGGAATTATTATTGAATAAAGGCTATGAACTGGTATGAAAAATAAGCCGAAGATGATTAGGGCTCGCTACTTCTGCATACACTGCATGATTTGGTAGCTTTTAAACATCAAAACGTGTCTAAGTAAATCTGCATGATCTCGCAGTTAAAAGCCTCGTAATAACCGAGCTTAATTTGAAATTTATGCATTAATTTACATCAATACGATTAAATGTGACTGGATGTTTAAGTAATTCTTACGTATATTTCAGGTAAGAGTAAAGCAACTTTTGCGAAACGATTTACAAAATCGTTTTTCTATAACTTTAATTATTCGAATTTTTAATTATCTGAGCTGCACTCGGTTTTAATTAGTTCGGATAATCGAGGTTGTGCTGTATTAGAGACGGCTGAATACAAAGATTAGCTACAACCTTTTCTACATTGATGGTATAATAATGAAATGCTAAGCAGTTCGATGTTGGATGCAAAAATAAGTGTAACAACGTTAAACACGAAATTTTAATGTCATAGATTGGACACAATAAGCTTAAAAATCATCAATCTAGTATTTAAGTTTCAAAAAGAGAAAATGGAGTTATATTAAATCTAAAAGTTTAAAAATATTGTTAATTTTGCTTTCTTTTATTATAATTTTTTAGTTTATCAATTTCAATTTTATTTTTTTTAAAATTTTTATTCATTCATTATTTCGATTCTTTGAATTTCTGAGATAAAAATCTATTCATGTTTAATATATTAAAAGAATTTTGTGGAATAAAAACGGAGCTCACAAATTAACCTGTGATCTTCGTACTAACTTGATAAAAGTACCTACGTTGACTGACTCCCGTGAATTCTAACGTGGCAAAAGTGTTGGTTGCTTGGTTTTTCTCAAGTGCACTGTTAATGGGAGTCATCTTCTAGTAGGAAGTCGTTTATGAAGGCATCTTTTCTTTGACAAATAACTTCAGCGATTTGCCTTAATAAACCGAGCAATAAGGATTGGAAACAGAATCTATTCATAAAGTCGATACTCTTTCCTAATAGTAATGAAACCAAAGCCAAAATAAAGTCAGATTGTTGCTTTATTTTACAATATATAGATTTACACCTTTCACACATACAATATGCATAATTATTACAATATATTTTCCTTTACAATATACTTATACACCTAAATTTGTTCACTTTGACAGAAAATTTGTGAAATACATCTGACTCCGAAATTTCAGTACAGCTGGTTTCTCTTCAAATACAAGTGTACCAGAGAACAGAGGCTCCATTTCCTGGCTGACTAAATCGTCTGCCTCACATGGATTATAGTCTCTGCCTCCAAGCATTTATTTTTCAATGCAAAAGATACAGTGGCAAACAAGGCCTTCCAAAACATAGATATGAGTCTATTATACAATTGTTAGTACAAATACACTTTTCAAAATTAAAAACACAGTGAAAGAAAAAAATAAAGTCAAATACTTCAACTTCTAAAAATCAACATTCATATTAAAAGAACCTCAAAATTATAAATTACAATCAGAATTATATCGAAAATTACAATATGTAGTACTATTACCAAATCACAATGCAAAACAGAGCGTGTAGAGTCTTGCTTATTCGATCTAAAAGGAAAGTAGAACGTCGAATAAGCAAAAATGACGAATAATAGGGAAGTGTTTAGAAAAAGCCTATTAACCGTCAAACTATGTTAAAAGTTTACACATTACGAGATTAATTATCATGTTTTACTATAAAACGAGAAATAATAACTGGAAAAATGAACTCAACAGTCACAGAATTTTCTGAAGTTAAATATAGTACGACAGTGCTTCAATTTTGTGATGACTGAAAGAAATTTTTGATCGTAGGCTCTTTTCTTGGTAAGAGACATTTCTTTAGTGCCAAGTCTCGCCATTTTTTCAGCATCATACGATTTCTGTAACTTCTTATTTCTCAGCATATTTAATTGCAGTTTCTAAAGCCTTCACTCCCTCCATATGTGAAATTCGGCAAAGCTAAACAGCAGTGCTTCTTTTTGACTTTCAATTTCGCTTTCATTGCAGTTGACAAGAACAACAATTTCTTCATCAATTATTTCATATTACTCATCATCCTTTATCCAGCTTCCGATTTCTTGTAAAGTTGCATCTTCACATCCTGGGATACGTTTCTAAGTTAGAATGATTTCTTCTGTTTGATGTGTGCTTTCCGTTTCCATTCTTTTAACATTGCCTAACAGCTTCTTTTGTGGTTTGGCAATTAATGCAGCCTTTATACCAACCCCAGGCCTATGCAACCCAATAAGCGTCATTCTTTACAATGACGAGTTTCAAATTTTCAGTCATATCCTTCTTTAATTCCTTCTGTCACTTGAATAGTAGGTTCCTTTTTATAGTTCCTTTAATAGTTCCTTTTTATAGTTTCGATAACTCCTAATCCGTAGGCTGGCATATGGCGGTTACATTGGGGAACAAAAACATCGGCTTAATTTCACCATCTTGAAGCTCCTTTACACCAGAGTGTGTTGGAGCATTATCTAGCAACAAAGCATCTTTCCTGGGTAAATTATATTCCTTCATAAACTTCTTTGTTGAAAGAATGAATTCCTTGAAAAACCAATATCTGAAAATTTCACTGCTCATCCATGTGCTTATCTGACTTCATTCAGTATTTTACTGGAAGATCGTTTTTTAAATTTGTTTTGGAGGTTTATTTTTGTACTTTTCAATCATTACAAGGTCCATTTTCAACTTTACCGCAGCATTATTGCCTACTCAAACCGTCAGCCTTTCTTACTACCCTTATCGTCAGGGGCTGCCGCTGCAATTCTGGCTGCAAGTTAGTTGCCAGATAACATTTTGTTATTAAAGCCCGACTCATCACAGTTAATATCTGAACATCCGTTAGGCTTTCAGTTTCAATTAATTCTTGAAATATTTTCTTGAATGCTTCTATTTCTTCAGTATTCGATAATACGTTTTTCACCGGAAATATTTACTTGAGTGATACGGCAGGGTTTCTTCCATCGGTCGAGCCAACCGACACTTGCTGTGAAATTCGAGCCCCTTCATTGAAATCATTACGGAAATATAAAATGCTTTTGTAAAATAGGCCTTGAAATAGTCACACCTGAACTACGTAAACCAAACACACAAAGCTTCATTCGCACTTTCACAGTCACATTTTTCATAGCATTTTTTTCTTTTAATGCATACTTTGTAAGTCTAGAAATGCGCACCAATTTATCGAACTGAAATTAACAGAAAAAGAAATATTTGATACACACAATTTTTATTTCTTTCGTTTCCTTTTACAGTCGATCCACCAACGGCCGAGCGTTAACCTGAACACTGGTAGTTTGGTCCAGAGTATGAATTCTGGCAAATGAGTTGGCTGCATGGCTTTATTTGTAGTTTTCCCCATATGTAAGGTATATACGCGTCAGTTTTCCTTAGAAAATCCTTCACGAAGGCATCCTGCCTCTTAGATAGGTAGCCCTCGCGAGCTTTTTCTACAATCAAATTAACCAAACCAAATCTTTTCCAGTCTTCTACTGTTACCCATCTAAGGACAAAGTCGTCAACTACCTTCTGCATTGTCTATCCCTTATCCAATCTCTTGGTTGCCCGGAAATTTTTATACCATCAATGAAAAACGTTCCTTTCTTTTCGTTGCCATTCTTTCTGTACATGTACAAATTTCAGCTTTTAAATACTACAACAATGCTTGTCAAATTAGACACACCACACACAAACACATACGCATGAACAGTAAAGCTTCATTCGTACGGTGGATTTAAAATCATAAGTGGTCTAAGCCGAACTTTGTTGCCAAGGTTACGTTAGCAAAACTTGTTTAAAGATTTTGCCTAAATGTTCTAACATTTCAAATTTACGTGAATTGGTATATCAGCCGACCCATCCCAGCGAAATAAACATTAGTCGGCTACATATTTAAGTTTACGGAATTTTCCTTTTCCTGATTGGCTGTGGCTTAAAACTTGCTAAACAGGTGTGAATGGATTTCATCACTTTTATGCCTTAAACCACAAAGCTTTATGATAAGAACTCAACGAAACATAAACTGATCTGCATACCGTCATAAACCGCACTACACTGAATGACAGATATATGGTCATTCGTTTTCTCTCTCTTCCCCGGGGGGGGGGAGAGAAAATGCAGTGATTAGCAGGCTCTGAAATATTGGAAAACTGCCTTTTTACTCTTCATTTTTTGTGTTAAACAATTTATACTGCTTTCGAATAATACACAGTTGTAATGTTTAAAGACTAGAATTAATTGTTTCTCCGTATCCTTTAAAATTATTTTTAATCTTTAATTTACATGTGATTTCGCTGTTACAATCAATATTAGAAATCAGGTTGCGTTAACCTTTGAATTAACGCTTACACTTTTAAAGTTTTAAAATATGTAAGTCAGTGCATCATAGCTGCCTGCACACACTCCTTTCATATTTAGTAGTATTTCAATTCGTCAATGAAGAAATTTCAAGAAATATTTTAACTGTACAATTGCAACAGCATCTTTATTGCAATGATTTATAATTTAATGCTAAGTATCTGAGGAAATAATAAAATGCTTTCAAAATTATTACTGAGTAAATTTTAGGTAAATTTTAAAAGATAAAGTTCTAGTACTTGTTTTAAATTTAACAGATATGAGTTATCAACTCACTTACTAGGCTCCAGAAATGGCCAATTATCACTCTCATCATAATTTCAACTACCTTCTGTCAATTGTGTCTTGCTGTCAGTATTTTCGCAAGCTCTATTTGAAAGTTAACTGGTTAGCTGAGATTTTAAATTACGCGCTGGTAAAGTAGAGCCAACTTATTCTATTCATTGTGTAGTCCTAGACTACGTCATCGGCGTTTGAATTAAATTGTCTGTTCCGGTAATTTAAAATATCCACAAGTGGTGGAAACTTCGTTTATAGTTGTGCCTTTATGTTGCTTAAGACATAGTGATACCTTGAACTTGTCTAGTAGGGTTGGCAGGGCTCTAATTTCCAGGTAAAAAGGCAACTCTATAAGGTATTTCTCCCACTTTCTTCGCATGCCTTCGTGGTGTAATGATCAAACACACTCGGCGCATATTCGAGAGGTCTGCGGTTCGAGTCCCGCCGAGGGCATTGCTCATTTTTCATGTCTTCTGCTTTAAAAAAATAAGATAATATCTCTCCAGTGGTGCCTGAACTAAAAGGCGGTGAATGATAATTCTTCACCACCAAGATTTCGCGATTGGGTTCCCTAATTCCCAGTCGCCTTTTAAAAGGGGGAGTATATAAGGTATTTCTCCCACCTTCTTCCTCATGCTTTCGTAGCGTAATGGTCAAGCGCACTCGGCGCGTATTCTACAGTCCGTCGTTCGAGTCTTGGCGAGGGCATAGCTCGTTTTTCATGTCTCCTGCTTTCAAAAAAATAACCTAATGTCTGTAAAACCTAACTAAAGCTTTCACCAGCTCTATTTCTTAATCACTTCAACGCTCGCGAATAAACGAGAGGATAAAACCGTTGAATACTGATATTCATTTCTGATCCAATTCTCTGTAAAGGAACTGGCTTCGTAGGATATTTTAAAAAATTTTCTTATATATAACGTGAATACCAAACAGTACTTTTAAAACAACCATATTCTTATAATAAAAAGAAAATTATTATTTCTTCTAATTAAATCCTCTTTAAAAGTACACCATTTTTTTTCTAATTAACCGCCATCAGTGAGAAAACAAAAGAATAGCTTGAGATTTCAAAAAACATGGCATATTCGATATCACCTGAATTCTTTCCCAGTCTTCTACAGCGAATCATGCTCGCAAAGCGTGCGAGACTGTTTCACTGCAGAGCAGTTAGGTGTTAAGTGAAAACATGATTACACGCTTCTCTTCCATCCCTAGCTGCTTTTCAATCAGCATCAGTATAATTTTCCCAGCAATGGCCTTGCCACAGCAAAGCAATTACTGTTATCCTCCATCTAGTAACCTCAAAGAACATTTTTAACCTTTAAATAAACACAGTAGCAATTAGTTCCGGAATAATCTCTGCACGGCATCAAGAGAAGCCTCACCAGTTCGTTCATCTGTGACAGCTCGGCTCCGAATTGCGTAAGCGTAATGCTTTCCGGAAAATGCCGTTGGCTTCATCCTAGAGCAAGGGTGTCAAACTGGCGTTCTCGAGCCGCATCCGGTGCATGAGGCCCTGAAATAAAATGAAAACAGAAGTATACGTTTCGAACAAAGTAGCACTTAAAAGAGATCAAGGCAATAGCGGAAATAACAAAAAATGATGTAATGTAATGATTATCTTAACTTTTCAATAGTTATTTTTAAGTTTGAAACTCTTTCCTTTAAATTCTTGTTTTCCACCTACAACTCCTTGCCAGAAAGAGATTTCAGTATCGCGTTTTATGTAAAGTAGAAGCAGTATTTAATGGGAAGTTCAGTCAGTTCAGAAGAATAGCTCAGAAGTTCTCAGTAGAGTGTGTTCTGCCTTCGGGCCACGTCTTTACTTTAAGCCTATCTTACTACGCACGGCCGTAGTCTCATGTTCCTGTTAGTATTTGCCGCTGAGGTTTAATTACGGACCAACTCGGTTAGTTATCTTCGTACAGCTTCGGATAAAGTTTAGCTAGTTAGAAATAGTTTAGTTTCTTATTGTCCATCTTGAGCATCTTGAGCTAGTGGAAGCTTTTCCGTAAGCCACAGAAGAGGCCATCTGTCAGTGTTTCTTTGAGTGAATAAAAATATACTTTAACCCTTCTTTGGGCTAATATTTTATAGTTGTAAGGAGACCATCGAATAGTCGCTAGACACTCCCTTAATATTCTAGTAGCCAAAGATATGTAAATTAACTAGAATTTTATAGTGTATAATTATAGTATTTTAACATTCTAATTCCACCCCATATCTAGGTATATTTACAACCTCCAGTACAGGAAAAGGACTCTTGTGATGGTTTCTTTACAAAGGTAATTTCTTGACTGGCCTTGAGAATGCTTCAACCCTTTGAAAAATGAAATAAGACCTATTTAGAGTGACTCTGAAACAAAAATTCAGCGAAGTGCGTATCTCCGAATTTTACAAATACCTACCTGCGTAGTTCCCAGAAATTCGCAAATTTATCTCAATGCTCGTTAATAATTATCAGTGTGAGTAACTTTTCTTAGTTATGAAAAGGAACAAATACCCTACGAGATCCACATCAACAGATATTCATCTGACCAAAATCACTAGTGAGAGCAGTGTATGTCCCCCAGACATATCAGAAAACTAATTGCAGAGAAATGATTCCAGATATCAGGAAAGGAACAATACGTATCGACCTATTACCCGGATTATCTTCTGTTTCTTCCATTTTATGAGTAAATATTAGTGAAGACTTTATGTACTTACTAACTTTTTAATATATCATTTAAGCATAAAAACAGCTTTTCCCCCTTGCGGCCAATTGTAAAATCATGATTATTTAGCCCTCTTATGGTAATGAATTTGACAACTTAATCAAACGAACATAGAGGTCGTTACATCCTATTTTGGACTAGTCCTTCAAGAACAGAAGGTTACAATAGCACGAGAGTAAGGAACTGTTAGTGAGCTGACTATTAAGATATGTACTGAATACAAGATTGCTCCAGATCCCATTTGCGCCAGCACTTTCTATCAGTATTTGTCCAGTGATCGCCACAGGTATAGTTTCCGAATCAACAACTGTAATGTAATCCTTGTTGATAGCATGTAGTAGTGGACTGTATATAAATTCATAAAAGTCAAGTTGAAAAACTTAACAACATTTATTTTCCTGCATGCATAATAATGCCGCTTAAACGGGCAAAGAAGGGAGTAAGGATAACAATTATCAATTGACTGCCGCTTTGACAGGGCAGAGGAAAGGAGACTTGGTATGGGCCGAGCTCATCCCTATAGATTACTGATTAGTACTGGGCTCTCGCCACTGACATTACGTGGCGCTGCAAACGTTAAGCCAGTACAAATGGACAAAAATATTCTGACCGAGACGGAACAATCCTAGAATGAGAAATTGAAGGAAGCGGCGCTCTCTTCACTCTCAGATGCAACTATTCGTAAGCTAAATACTGTACTCTTGCATGACAGTAGCATACAAAATTTGCATAACTGTTGCAGACTGTAAAAGATCAAGTCCGCTCTGGGGAGTCGTATGCAAAGGATGGCAGGGCAGCAATATTTCATGAATTCGTTCTTTCGCATCGACTGTGTATTACGAACAGCTCAAACTCTCCCACATTCTAGACATCGATGGGAAAAGATTGGATAGATTTCATCCTAACTAACAGAGGAATTTCGGTAGTGTAAGAGTAGGAAGATACAAACGATAATTAATCAATGTGGCGTAGAATTATTAGGTTTAGCTTTAATTGCTTCTTGAAAAGCTTGGCAAAGCGCCATTGTGAAACGAAATATAGAAGCCATTTAAAATACATCACAACGTCATTTTAGTCTCAGACGCGTTGATTGAAGTTTTCAAGAATTCTTCCACAAAACAACTCAGTTGACCATGCCTACTCCGTCATGTTCCTGTAATTAATACGGGCCTGTAACAATAGATTCAACTTAAATCTTTTTGCCAACCTAGTTCCACACACTGATGGAATTTCACACTGAAAGCACAAAGAAATAGACTCCATATTCTCAAATGCAAAGTGCAGACGTCAAAATTTCCGGCTGTGAGAATACTACGATTTACGGTCTACAAGGAAGAATAAGCTGTATAGAAGGAATGCCTTATCAAGGCCACGATATCCTCCAGGCAAAAATTCTGCTCAAACACAAGAGACAACTTTGAGATAGTGTTAAAGATAGCAAAGGAAAAGGTTTTTCAGGCCTAGTCTTATCCTGTATACCGTTACAAAGACAGCCTTTTCCCACTCAGAGGTAACTGATTATCTACTGACGAACATTTCCAACGACGACTCACCAGTACATGACTACCTGAAGCAAAATCAAGTCGGACGTATATACGATAAGAAAGTCTGGCATGATCCAAAGGAAACAATATTTCCTCCAACGCTGTGTGAGCTTCCTGCAATTATATGTTAGATTAATATAAAATGGTTGCAAGCACTCATGGCCTGAACAATATGATTGTTAACATTCTCATCAAAACATTTCCTGCTCTCATCCAGTCGTTCATCAGTATACCTGCTGAAAGGCGAATCCCTTCTCCTGAGATGGTGAAGTAGCAGAAGCAGCACACTTCCTTAAAAGGAAACTCATACCAGGTGACCTACAGGACAAAGCCTATAACCATTTCAACAGAAAAGGGGCTCTGTGCAAACAACCATATTGCTTCTGAGCTAATATGTCAAATGAGCATGCAATCAAAGATCTAGTTAGTAGGATCACAACCAACAGAAGCAACGACATGAACACTATCTAATTGGATATGCAAAAGGCATTTAACATGCAGTTGTGGTCAGATGTTCTAGACACTCTGGCCACCATAGGCTGTCCTAGTCTGTTGATGCACGTAATCAAAAGCTTCTTTACAAGTCCTGGGTTAGCAACCAGCATGGTAAAAACCCCGGGTCAGAGTAAAGAAAGTTCCCAGGAACCCTCTGTACCCTGATAAGGTAAAGAAGTAAACACTAACGTAAAGTTGCTAACACGTATGTCAAGATGGGTCCAAATCACTGCGAATGATACGATAGCTGAACAAAGCATTTCCTAACGCTGCGCTCAGGATTCTTACCACGGGCCCATCTTCTGGAATCTAATTGCAAATTCAGTATTATAAAGTTTCCATAGAACTCCCTTAATCAAAATTATTGCATATGCAGATAACTTCTTAGTTAAGAATGCAGGCAGGCACGATATCCAAACCATGACCCAGACAAGTTTGGATATGTTCACAAAGTGAGCAAGTAAACTAAAATTAGAATAATTTCGGCTTCCGAAGTTAATTATATAATCATAAGCACATGTACTACAGCGGAATCTATGTTTAAGACTACCCAGAAGTTCAATCAAATTTTGTCTCGATCTACAATATCTATGATTTATCATGGACAAGAATATCTTAGAGATCAACTTAAAAGTTTCCTACCTCATCAATTCCATGTACCGAGTGTTCGTACCAAACCAAGTGATCCGTCTTTGATACATTAGGATTTGGTATAAGGTAGTCATAGAACGATAACATGGTATGGTTCTGCAATATGGGGAGGCCACCTAACGATGCAAGCCAGACGAAGTTTGAACATCATCCAAAGAGCATACCTACTCCAGATTAATTAAGCATACAGGCAACCTCCATAGTAGTTGTGTATGTTATTACAGGTCTGCCCTATCTAGACCTATTAGCAAAGAAAGAGGCAGCAACTTCTAAAGTGTTTCGTCTGAAGACTGCCTACACTCTATGAGGCCACTACTTTTCTCAACGGAATTCGAGCGGAACAAAGAACGAACTAATGCCAGTTTGTCGTCCAAGCATTATTTGACATACTAAAGAAAGTACTTCCGCACCTTATTTCCCTTGATATGATCATCATGTCTATCTACACGGATGGATCAAGAATGGACTTCGGAACTGGCAGTGGTCTTCGCAAGTAAAATAATAATAACATCGTGTATATACGGAAAAGAACATTGGGCATAAGTAACTGCGTGTGCCAAGAAAAGCTCATAGCAATCCGAAAGGCTAGAAAGACGTTTCAACCACTATATTCAGTTATTCTACATCTAGCTTGGAGGCAACACAGAATTTGCATTCCAGCGATAGGTTGGTATGCAGTATCCAGACTCTACTTCTCGGATTTCTGATTTGTCAAAATTTCACACTATGCGCACGTGGTAACCAGTGGAGACGAATGGCAGACTCTCTGGATAAAGTGGTAGCCATTGCAGCTGAGTGCCCAATAATCCTGCTAGCCTCTTTCTTCAAAAAGAAAGCGTGGTCACTTTTAATGCAACTGCGGCAAGAGAGATAGACATTGGCAAAAACAAGCAGAGGAACAATCGAACCCGGGTACTACCAAAGGTAGTCGAACTACCAAAGGTTATTGATGAAATATCAGCCCCTCATTGTCTGCTACTTGGTTCCTCGCAGGTGATGGACATTTTATGACATATCGTAACAGATTATGCCATAGTACACCAGAACTCTGTGATTGCATAAATGTCGGGGAACAAGTCCATTACGTCTTTCAATGTAACCTTACCAAAAAATATCATCTGCGAAAAACAGCACCATATAACTGGTCAGCATGAACTAAGAATCTAGTTCATAACAGGTCACAGGTCAGCATGAACTAAAAATATAGTTCATAACAGGACAGCAACTCCCAGACTAGTGAATTCTATGAACATCTGCAAGCAAAATTATGTTAGTATTTCAAAAAGGCATGAGATACCGAATGCACTAAATACTTGGGCACTCAATAGTTTAAATGTATTTACCTTGGTTCTGGGATGTACAATTCTGCAACAATTTCAACCGTTATGCACTGAGCAATGGCCCTGTATACCCATGCAAAACCTTTCAATTTATTTACAAAGATCTACACCTAATTGGGGTGCAATTCTATTAATTAATTAGCTTCTGTATCCCAGATCGCCGACTCTAGAACTAATGTAATTGTATCGCAAGTAATCGAATTTAAAAAACATATCTCATTTCTTTATTGTAATCAATGTAAAGTTTCATAACTTTAATGCAATTTTTATTAACCATTTATAGCACACAGTGCGGTGTGTAATAATTGAATGTAAACCTTAATTGTAATTAATTCTTAGCTCGGGTGCCGAGTCGGTGGATTAAAATATTTGCTGCTTTCGTAGTCTTTAGAAATATAATCGTTGCGTTTCCATGTGTTTTAAACAGCCTCCATTAGTGGCTATTGGTTTAGACCCTGAATATCATTAGTGGTATCCCAGTTTGATTACAAGCGATAAGGCTGGTTCCATGGTTGGGTTTCGTAGTTGCCATCATGTGCAACATGAATACGAGGCAGTTCCTCTTAAAATGCTTTCAAGGAAGGCATCCTTCCCCTTAGGCAGATAACCCCTGCTTGGTTTGCCATATTCAGATACCTAAATTTATGTGTAATTTAGAGTAGAATTCTGCAATGCAGTGTATTTTCATAGGGCTGTTCTTCAGCATGCTCAGACAGTAAGTCGCTTTGCATTAAGATTTTTGAAACATGGAATTTCCCTCCTCAGAATTTTCCTCCAATTTTCCATTGAAGTACAAGTACATAATGATGAAAAAGGGGCTCGAATTCCAAATATGAAAAGCTATGTGAAAGTGACTTAACATTTAGGACGCTTATTATTAATAATTTGCTTCTTTTTACTAGAAGTGTTTTTTCATTATAATAGATTCATTCAATATTCTAAAACTCAGCACTATATTAGGTTAGTATCGTATACTGTGTTATAATCTGTTACATTAGAATAGGCAATGCATGATGAAATTTTCCGTCTCTTTGCAAACCCTTGCAATGACTGTATGGAAAATAGACGCGTGCTCTAATTTACTAAAATCTAATCGCCTCTTTGAAGTGATGATGATGCGAGAGTCGTTACGACCTCGTCAAAGTAATACTTCAAAGTAGGAAATGATACTGCAATAGCAACATGTATTACAAAAAAAGAGGAAAAAATAAATAAAAAAGCTTTTATAAAATGAACTTTCATTTAAAGTTCATAAAATAATTAGTGAATTAAATGGGGAAAAATGATTAATCCTATAGTTAACTTGGAGCAAGAGATTAAATAATTACATATACAAAATTCATCTACAGTTTTACAGCACGAATAATAAATTTTAAGATATTTGCGCATACTTTTGCCAATGCCATTCGGTTAGTAGATTTCGTTATTTGGGCTTCCACGCTTTTATTATTCGTGATATGAAATTACAGAGGAATTCTGTAAAGAGGATTATTTAAACTTTTGTTCCCATGAAACTATATGAAAATCATATTGAAGTAGGAGATCTAAAGAAATGTAGGGAACACCCTCGTACCAAGTCTCGAACCTTGAACCTGTCGAATACGCGCTGAGTATGCTTCCAATTACACCACGAAGGCATGCTAAAAAGGCGGGAGAAATACCTTATAATATTTCCTCTTTTAGTCCATTAATTATTGCACGAGTCTAAAACAAAAGTTTATCTTATATAAACCTATTTTTACCTCATTTTATTTTCATTTCTTATTCTTAATAACACATTATCAATCAAATTAATAAACTGAAAAATCGTTTTTCTACAATGAATCTAACTCAACTCTACTAACTCAACTCTACTTACTGAACTCTACTACAACTCAATCTAACTCTACTAATCTCAACAACTATTATATCTAATGGCAGAAACATTATGGTGAATGTTTTCAGAAATTAAGTTAATGCTCTCATGCAAATTATATTTAAAAGATTTTTTCCCTCTATCAAATGGTGTAAATAGCATCATTCTGAGAGTTTTGACTTGTTCATTAAACAAAATTATGCACCAAAACTTGTTTCAACTTTAAATTTTAAAAATTTAAAATCATATTTTGAAAAATGCAATCTTTTACTACCTAGTATTATATCCATAATGAGTGCGTGCATAAATAATTAATGCACACACTCATTCATTCTTCACTGTAAAATCTGAGTTTCGTAACTTATCAGAAAATAGTTTAAAAATTCAGCGACAAAGTCTTGAGCAAACACCATGAGCGAGTTAAATAAAAACTAATAAAAACGTGGCTAGTATAAAAAAATCTCAGAAGGTCGCCTAATTAATATTTTTGATCATTCTTCTTTAAAAGAGGGCACATTTACAACAGAATAAAAATAAAACTCACCGTAATTTTTTTTCTCGCCGTGTCGTTATCATCTAAATGGAATTTTCGCTTCAAGCAAACTTATAAGGAAAAAGTGTTCAGTTTTACAGGGCCACAGAGATCTAATGCGTGATACTTATTTCGTGATAAAACTTATCGTAATTTTCATTCTCATTACATCGTTATCAAATACCTGGATTTTCCGCCTTCATCAAAGAATAGACCTGTTCATTTCTTTCAAAAAGATACATACACACGTGTTGTGTCGATCTGCTCACTCTAGAAATGTTAAAATTGGACTTCAAGTTTTTGCTTCTTAATGTAAAAGATTGTGTCCAAACTTACAGTGTGTCGGCTATATTAGCTTTTATTCTTGTTTTATTAGTTCCTTCGTCGATAAGATGGTGTTTATTTTATGTTGTAGGAGTTTTTTTCGTAAGCTATTTGGTAGCGACTTTTATTGAGGACTGGAAACCAAGGAAACATGTTAATCCAAATGGAAAAGCAGTGCTCATTACAGGTAAGCCTTTGGCAAGTGATAGAGTCCATACTGAATGTTCCTCACTTACGTTTCTAACTTTAATGCATTGTAAAATCGTTTTGTGTATTGTAAAATAAAATGTTCACTACAAAATTAATTAATTTGACAGTAATTAATTTGACAGGAGAAATGCTCATGCGTCGTCGTTAAAAAAAGGAGGGAAGCCTTCCTTCTTTTTTAACTTCATCGATCGACAAAATTCAATTTGCAATTTACACATTTCGAAAGTTTAGCTTAGGACACAACATATTGGGTTTCTTTATATCATTGTTCTAACATACCTATTTTCACAAAACAATGCACTTTTTCTGATACGGCATGCAAATTTTTATGTTTTGAATTTACACCTTAAATTATGTACAAATATTATATAAATTTTAAATCGTTCCAGCAGTTTTGCATTTATTTAAATTTTAAATTGGAGGCTAGTTTTCAACCCAGCACTAAATTAACTTCACTTGATGAATTTCTAATTTACATCAACCCTGAAATTTCTTTAAACATTAAATAAATGACAACTAGGAACTTTATAAAGACCAGCGTATAACAGTACACATAATAAAATTTCTTTGTTTTCAAAAAGCATTCAATTTTTTAATCTAGAAACTAAGATGTCACGTAAATATTTAGAGGTTTTTGTAGAAAACAAATTCCTTTAAAATTTTATTCATTTTCTAATAAAATTTGATATTTATTATCGTCTGCAAACACACACGGCTAAATTCCCATTTAAACTTAAAGAAAATCAATATATGACTCGTTAACAAGTTGTACAAAACACTAAAAATATTCTACAATAATCCTTGTGCACGCATCATCCGGTATTTTTGTTTAAATTTAGAATAAAAAAAATTTAATAAAAAAAATAAAAAAATCTGAAGGATTTCAGATTTTAAATTACGTCCAAAGGCGCGTTTTTTTAACGTTTCGTGTGCTACCTTTTTTTTATTAAATATCATGTACTACGTACTCAAACCATAAAATTCAGTTCAAAATCAATATCGCAAAATCATTTTAAAATGAACATATCTTTAGAATTTCCGTAAGTCTCGTGCGCTGGAGATAAAAATGTTTATCCCTTTGGACGTAATCTAAAATCTGAATCCATTCAGATTTTTTTTTATATATGTATTTGTTAAATTGACTTAATAAGAGTAAAATATGAAAACTGAATTTCTACTTGTAGCCACTTTTGTTAGATGACTATTTTGTTTGTAGGCAGCAATAAGGATACTGATTTGGCGAATTACGGAAGCGAGATTATTATCAGCAAAAATAAACTATTCCTGCTATAAAAAGGGATAATTTATTTCGTTTGTCGTAGTCTATGTATAATGCAAAATTACATAAATACATTTTTAACCTAGTTGATTCTTTTACAGTAACTGAGACATGTTTAAAAGCTATTTTGAAACTGTTTGTTTCGAAACTGATTGCAAAGGTCGAAGGACAAAAATATAAGGATTCATGAAATATTTGCGCGGAGAGATTCTAAATGACTGCTTCTGAAATCTGCTTACCAATTTCAACTAATATATACGGTTCAATAAAAAAACATGTACTAGAAGTTAAGGTAGATAAAAATCCCATATTTTCTACGAAAAAAGTGCTTGTGGCATGAGAATCAACGAGAAAAAAGATAAAAAAGGGCTTGATAAAGAGTGGAAAATGGATAACAGACAAAATTGTAAAAGTTGTTACGAGCGCAAGTTTACGAGAACTTGCAAAAAAAAAAAGAAAAAAAAATCTGGAAGCTTTCAGATTTTACATTACGCCCAAAGGGGCGTTTTCTGACGTTTTGTGTGTTACCTTTATTTATTAAACATCATGTTCTTTGCACCATAAAATTCAGTTCATGAAATGCAAACTATAAAATTCAATTCAATAGCAATATCGCAAAATAATTTTAAAATAAGCATATCTTTAGGATTTCTGATACACAGTCTCGCGCCCTGGAGATAAAAACTTTTTTTTTCGCGCAGTGTCGCTATTGCTCGCTTCGAAATCATTGAATTTGTTAATCAAAACTTCTTTAATGGCTGACGAAATATGAAATAGACAACAATACAAATTCCAGATTCCAAATTTGTGCTTCCGGATGCCCGTATCTGAATGGAGGACTGCATTATTCAAAATTTGATGTTCTCTAGGTACCGTTTCTTTATTTTTACAGTGCGAGAAACATACATGCATTCATGCAGATTCTTCATTATATAATTTCTTTAATTTTAATACAGGGCTCTAATATTTTGTGGCAACAATTTGAAAAGTGAACCGACATTTATAGTCAACCGACGCAAAATGCCAAAGCGAAATTGATAGCTCTTCTGGACAAATTGCCCCTTCGGCCTAAAAAAAGAAAGAAAAGAAGAGAAAAAAAAAATGGGGATGGAAAAATCTGAAAAAGTTCATATTTTATTAAGCATCGTTTTCTTCGCATTTACGCGATATACGATTCAGAAGCAAAATTATAAAAATTTTAAAATCAACATCCATTTAGAATTCCCGACTCAGTGTTAAGTTTTGGTATATATTTTTCTATTTTTTCAGTTTTATCTCATTTTATCATATCAGTTTTCTTTATAAGATGGCTTGCAAAACATTTTCTGTCTTTTTATTGTTAGCATTTTGTGTGTTAAATATATTAATTAAATATCATGTTCTTCGCCCTTACGCCACATAAAATTCAATTCAACGACAAAATCATGAAATACTTAAAAACAACATATCTTTAAAAATCTCGATACACAGTCTCGCGCGTTAGAGATAAAAATGCTTTATTTCGTATAATGTTGCCACTGCTTGATTTCAAAACGCTGAGTTTTTTAATCAGAAGTTCCTCAAAGTTTTATAAAATATGAAATATAAAATTCGAAATTAAAAATTCGGGCCTCTAACTGCACATGTTCGGGTGGAGGACTACTACGTTGTTCAACATTTGATGGCCCTAGATACCATCGTTTTTTCATAATGCTAAGAACATACATACATACATGCTCATTCTTCCTTATTTAATTTCTTTAAAAATAGTACAAGACGATAACATTTGGTTGCAACAATGTGAAAAGTGATACAGCTGTTTTATGGTGGACGACTCAAAATCCCGTTTCGAGACTAATAGTCCATTCGGGCTAACGCTATTTTGGACGACAAAGGAAAACAAAGAAAATAGCATGTTTGAATTCTCTTCAAATTATAATAATTTTACATACCAGGACTTTACTAATCTAGTCATATGAATGGAACAAAATGAATGCATCTGCACAAGCTCCTTATGCATTGTAGCATCATCATCAAATTATTGCTATTACCTCGGATCATCTGCCTGCGCATGTTCTGGTGACTAATCATACAAAACATAAAAACATCAGGTATATTCCACTCCGGGGAAAACTTCGAGAGCGAATAAAAATATCAAAAATGTATTGAACATGATGTATGAAATGATGTTATGGATATCTTAGCAGATCCGGTTACCACTGCCCACAGGAAAACAATTGGAAGGGAGGGACAGAAGCCGTTCTTATAGGAAAGTGATTGCCATGACAGATAATCAAGGCTTCTTACGTGGAGTATCATGGGTATGCTGATTGCATATATGATAACATCCGTTGTGATGATGAAGGATAATAGTTGCTAAATTATTAATAAATATTACCTATTTCATCTTAAAATTGACATAAATTCCTAAGAATAAATCTGTGCGCATTTGTAAAGTATCTGCAAAATGTAGGACTACTCATGGCTATTTATAGTAAATAGGTAAGTTTACTGTACATTAGTAGTTCGAGCTGGTTACGTTAGATTTTAAGCTGTTTGAATACGGTAGAGTATATGAGGGCTATCTGCCTAAGAAAAGGGATGCCTTCGTGGAAGACTTTCTACGGGATCATGGCTCATGTTGTAGAGACATTAGGTATTTTTGAAGCAGGAGAAGAGACAAATGAGCAATGCTCTCGCCGGGATTTAAACCAAGGACCTCTCGAATGCGCCCCGAGCGTGCTGACCACTACACCACGAAGGCATGCTAAGAAGGCTGGAGAAATACCTTATAATGTTCAGGTTTACACGTGGGGAAACCAGCCATGCAACCAGCACGTTTGCCTTGGCTCGAACTCCCAGCATTCAGCGGTTTTAATCACTCGGCTACTAGTGTGACCTCCACCTGGGTATGAATTTCGGCGAATAGGCTAGCTACATGAATCTTTTCATGATTTTTTATATGCATAATATGAATACAAGCCATAGAAAATCCTCTACGAAGGTTCTTCTACCCATAAGCAAAAACGTGACAGGTACTTTAATTTAATCACCTGAGAATTTGGAAAAGCGGTGATTTTATTTCAGAATCTACAAAATCTAATAATTCCACAAAATTTTATGAAGTAAAAGTGTTAACTATAGCATTTATATTTATGTGTACTTTTAAAGAACATTTTCAAATAAAGCACTAAAAAATTTTTATTTGACGCTGGAAAACTACCAACTGAAATAAATCATAATCATATTAACTAAATTGGAAAAATAAATATAAATAAGTAATTATCTTTTCTGAAGTTTGTCAGCTAAAAAGTTGAAATTATTAAAATACACAGTTTTCGGAAGCATAGCCTTTCATGTCGCATGGAAAAATAGGTTTTCTAATGGCCATTTAGAAAAGAATGGATCCATTATTTTACATTCGAGTGCAATACCATAATTTAGTTCTCATTTTAAATTGTTTTTTCTTCTAAACTTTGCATTTTCTACTGCGGTAAACTTTGCGGCATTTTATAATTTTTAGCTACCTTACAATATATATATATATATATATAGAAAGTAGTATAAGAGCGTAGAGATCTTTTTGGTCAAGAATTTTGCACATTGAGCTGCAAAATTAAAATTAAAGATAAGCAAAAGGAGTAAAATTCTAAAAGCTATCGCCTAAAAGTAAATTTGATATCCAAGTTCCAGAGTAAAAAAATTTGAACAAAAACATAACTAAAAAGTAAAAGCAGTTGTAAAAAACTGAAAACCAAAAAGTAGGTATTGAAAAATTCAACATTAATTTTTTTTTATATAAAACACGTAAAAAATTAAGTATTAAAAATACAAGAGTAAGTAACAATAAATGGCTGTAAATGGCAATTTAGCCTAACTCGAGGTTAGTCACAGACTTATCAAGGGAAAAGCGTGAGAATGTTGAGTATAGCTAAACTCCATTACGCGTTTCGTCAAACGACAATAATTGAGACAGTAACGATAAAACATTAATAGAAAAATAAACTATATAATATATATATAGTGGGGCTAAATTCTTATTGTTTCTTTTCCCGAGACGCCTGCCATAAAGTTTAAAACAAATAAATATATATATACATATATATAAGTTTTCTTATGACAAAATTAATTAAAATAAAATTCCTTTCATCAGCCTATTTTTAGCAGCTAAGTTATTCTAAATTTTACAAAATTACATTGACCTCTTTAAAAACTAAAAAAAAAACGTCTGCTGCAGGTTGTGATACCGGATTTGGAAACGAACTAGCTCGTAGATTAGACAGATTGGGCTTGCACGTATTTGCTGGATGTTTGTTTCCAAAAGGTGAAGGTGCTGAAGATTTAAAGCAAAACACTTCAGATAGATTGCACATCGTTCCACTTGACGTGACATTCGACGACAGCGTTCAAGAAGCCAAAGACTACATCAAGACACAACTGGGAGATAACAGTAAGTAATTACAGAATTTTCTGCTTTCCTTTCCATAATTAAATTTTATCCAAAAGTTACTATCCGTGAATTTGTGCAAATAGAATCGTAAATAGAAAACATTTATTTTTTTTAGTAAAAATAACCAAAGGAAAAAAATTTTAAATAAAAAAAAATCTGAAAGGTTTCAGATTTTAAATTACGTTCAAAGGGGAGTTTTTTTTTAACATTTTGTGTGTTACCTTTATTTATTAAATATCATGTTCTTCGAACTTAAGCCATAAAATTCAGTTCAAGAGCAATATCGCAAAATAATTTTTAAATGAGCATATATTTAGAATTTCCGATACACAGTCTCCCGCGCTGGAGATAAAAAATTTTCTTTTTTTGTACAACTTTGCCATTGCTCTCTTTGAAATCCTTGACTTTGTTATTCAAAAATTGGTTAAAGGTTTTACAAAATATGAAATCGATAATAAAACAAATTTCAAATTTGGGTTTCCAGATGCCCATATTCGGGTGGAAACTACGTTATTCAAAATTCAGTGGCTCTAGGTACTGTTCTTTTATCACAATGCGAGAAACATACGTAAATTTATGCAGATTCTTCATCATTTAATTTCTTTAAATATAATACAGGGCGGTGATATTTGGTGGCAACCGTTTGAAAAGTGAAATAACGCTTTCAGTGAATCAACGCAAAATGCCAAAACGAAATAAATAGTCCTTCTGGGCAAATTGTCCCTTTGGACTAAAACGTTAGCCAATGTTATTAGCTTCCATAATAATAATAATAATAATAACAATAACAATAAATGGGATGGAAATTGTATTTTGAGGAAAAAGGCAGCCTGAAGAACTTTGTTGTTATGAAATGTTATGAAAAAAGGGTGGAAAGCAAATTTTGAAAATCTGTGCATGCATAATATAGGTAGAAAAAATATCTACAGGCACACGAGCATATGTTTTAGAATCGTTTATCAAAATATGCATTTTTATCGTATTTTAATATCATATTTGATTACTATTTTCATAATTCCTTTCGCTTCCAAATTGGAAAAGTTTATTTCTAAAATTACTGCAAAAACCTGCCATATTATGAAGAAAACAGGAGTGGGAAAAGTCTTACAATAACACCATGACGAAAAGACGACTTTTGCATAATTTTTGTGGGGGGGGGGAACTGAGATTAAAACATATATGTTTCTATAACGTTTTTTATTTAAACGCATCCGTTAACATTTCAATTAACTCCATTCTTTTATTTTGCTATTTTCTGAATCAATTCACTTTGTAAATATATAGATTCTTACACCCTCTGAAATTAATATAGTTTGAGACAGTCTCCTTAAATATATATCCTTAAATATATATAAACACACACATATATATATGCGGCACATATGTAAACACGTCACTCATATGTAATCCCGGTGTGGTTATATCAACACTCTGAAATGAAGCTTATTTAATATTCTTTTGCAAATAGTGATTGACGTCATCTGATCTGTAATAAAATTTTTAATTTCATAAACGCATGATTGAATTTAAGTTTTACACGTCCTGTAAAACTTTATTGTGCATTTATTAAAATACTGACTGTTACCCAAACACTGGGGATAACCTGAGCATTGATAAAATTTTAAGTTTCCCAAACGCATGATTAAACTGGAAAAAACTAAAAGTCATTTTTTATGCAGTTGTGTTATTTTAAGTTTTATTAACAACTAGCGGAAGTACCCGATGCCAGTTAAGTTAGATGGAGAGTAATGCATCTAACAACAGACAGAACGATATCGCTGTAATCCTTCTCTAATAGCGGTACAAAAATTACGATTTAGACTCATACACTTTTCAGTCTTATGCGATATCGAACCCACATAAAAAATTTCGTTAGAAAAATAAGCTAATTCTCTTTCATTACACCAGCAACAATGGCACGCAGTTTTTAATGATTTTCGTCTTTCTAATCAAAAGGTCGTAAAAGCTCAAGTTCCATCCAATATTTCACCTATATTCAATTTTAGCCGATTAAATGTGGCAAAACATTTATCATAATTAATCAGAAATCAATACCGCAAAGAAAACAAAAACACAAACAGACATTCTTCTTTACAGATTTTGTAAAATTTACAAATTTTTATTAACAAACTCTACGATTTGAAAGCGAGCAGTAGCAACACTTTTCGAGATAAAGTATTTTTTTCTCTAACGCGTGACACTGTTGCCACTCGCGAAAATTAGCGCTTTCAGAGTTTTTAATTAATATTTCGGCTGATTAAAGTCGTACGAAGACGGGAATAGCCGAAACGGCTTCCCACGAATTTTTGGAATCGGGAATAATGTATTTAATGTTTGGCAATGCTATTCTTATTTCATCGTAAAACTTAGAAACTTTTTGTTAACAAACTCTAGGATTTGAAAGCGAACAGTGGCTACAACTTTCGAAACAAAGCAGATCTTCATCTCCAGTTGCGAGACTGTTGCGACTAGGAAAATGAGGGCGAAAATTACCGTTTTTCCGAGATTTAATTAATATCTCTGATTTTTAGCTACTTTTTTGGAAAAAAAGTGGACGCCGTTTCCAGAACCCAGAAAAGTATTGCAGAAAATTTGGTGACGATAGTTATAATAGTGACTAAGTTATTAGAGAATAACCAAGCACACAGACTTTACATATATAGATTAAGCTTAAATTAAATACTATTTTATTTTTCTTTTGGACCACTTCACATACATTCACCCAAACTAGAAACTTGTACAAATAAAAAGTCTACGCAATAAAACTTGAAGCCCAATTAGTTGTAACTCATACCTTATTGAGCGAAGAGCCATCTTGCCCTTGTGCTCAGTCCAGGTATCTAACTTGGACAGAAAATGCATTGGTAGGATTAGTGGGAGGTAAAAAACGTTTTTCTAAAACTAAAGCAAGAAACAAATAGTAGAACAAAAATAAGTGGGAGTTACTAGATAATTACACCGTTGAGCTTTTACATTATCGCAAAACCGCGAACGCAAGAGTTAACTCCAAATGACAACGAAAACACGGGTTGCAAAACAATAGCTCTTCCCCTCCAGCACTTTCGTTTCCTCTCACTCCTTTTCCGTCTCATGGCGTTTAATCGTCTGTATTATTTTCCGTGCGCTGGGGTGTTCTGCAGTTTCTTCGTATCTGACCTTCGACACCGCAGTTCCAGCACTTTAGAATTGTTTCTTTTCACTGATATTCTGTCTCAAGGCATAGAGTTCTCTGGTTAAATCGTCTATCTTATTCTTCGTGACCAGGTGTATTCTGCAGTTCTTTCGTATGTGCCCTTCAATACGGCATTTCCAACATTTTAAAGCCAGTTTGCTCTCACTCCTACTCCGTATCATTGCATGACTTCTCTTCTATAAAGCATTGACTTCTCTGGATAATTCATCTAAACGAGTCATCATTTGATCCGCTGGCTCGTGGACTCGCACAGCTCTGATTGGTTGGTAGTCTTTACGAGTTGCTTGGCAGGCGGCCTCGAATCTCATGGCGTACACCAGAGCACTTTTTAAGTCCTTCACATCAACCATTCGCAGTGCTTTCTATATCCCCCAAGCTATCCATAAAGTACTGCAGGGACAGCGTTTCCCTTGTTTCTCTTGGGCAGTCCGTAAAGGCGATGTGAGACAGCCTTTCAGCCCCCATGGCGAGCTCTTGGAGTGTTTCAGTGGGCTTCTGTTGACGGGATTTTAAATGAAGTCTGCTGTAGTCTTTTAAACATTTCTCCCCAAAGCACAGCTCCAACGCGCCTGATAAAGCTTGGAAATCTAGCCTCTGGTTTCCGGAAGAGTCTGAAGGATATCTGCTGCGTCTGCACTCAGAGAAGCGGCGAGATGACAGGCCTTAGCTTAGGAATCACATTCATTCACCTCCTCCACTATAGAAACTTCAGTCTTATATACTTGCCATGAGATCTTCTCATCATACGTGGACAGCTTCAGTGAGAGACGAGCAGACATGGGTTAAAATTTAAAACCGTCAGAATTGCACCCTGCGGTCGCTTTGAATTTTTTTAAAGTATCAACTTCCTTCGTAATCGCAGAAACCCTGTCATCAATTTGTTGTGGACGGCAGAAACTCGAAACTCTCTCTTCTATTCTTTCTCTGACAGAGAACTCTTTCTCTGACAGAGAAGACTCTACAACTGATTTGTTGTTCTACGGCCGAAACTCTCTCTCTTCTATTTGTTCTTTGACAAAAGAGACATTTTCCTCAGTTTGTCCAACTTTATTCTCAACCGCGTCAATTCTGCCTTCCACAGCTTCCAATTTGTGTTCTATTATGTAAGAAATTTCTCTTTTCATTTCTTCTTTATCTGTTTCAAACTTTTCTTGTATGACTTTCATCTCTTTTTAACTGATTCTCAACCAACTTCCATCTTTTCTTAGAAGGCTTTCATATTTTCTTTAACAGATTCTTGGCCCAATTTCATCTCTTCTTGACCAGCATTCATCTTTTCTTTGACTGCTTTCCCCTCTTCTTTAACGAAATCTTTCATCTCTTCTTTAAATGTAGCAAAGGCTGCCATCAGCTGTCTCGACTGTTCTTCCATCTCTCTTGTGATTGGCATTCAAATCCCACTCCTGATGCCAAAGTGTTGCGTGCATACAGGTTCATAATGGATTTAATGCACAAGTCGATAAAAAGTTATCAAAATTTATTCTTTTCACAAGAAATAACACAAAAAGGTGAGAATTCCTCAGAGATATTCGTGCAATATCTCAATATCTCACAGTAGTTATATTTTAAACTACTAAAAACGTTGAACAGAACTCAAATTCAAAATACAGAGAAAGCTAATCCAATATCACCGCGAATTCGATACAATTAGTAAAAGCACTAAGTAAACAAGTACAGTTCGCTTAAAACAGCTACTGAGATGAGATGTTTTAATCCGGCTTTTGTAAGCTTTGTAATCACTCGCGAGAGCAGTCTGGTTTTTTCACGATTTTTCTGGGAAGCAACAGCAATTACGAGATATATGTTTATTAAATGCGCGTGTTCCTGCATTTTTACATTTTCGGAGTAACTTTCTCTTAAAAGTCGTTACGCGCTGCATTGCAGGGGGAACTGAAACAATTTTAATTACAGTTCTACAAAAAATAGCTAAATAAATAAAAAAAATCCGTAATTGGTAGTATGGGCTATCCGTATTGGTGGTAATTGGTAGTAAAAAAAACATATATATATATATATATTACATTACGACCTAAAGAGCGTTTTTATTAAGGTTTTGTATTACCTTTCTTTATTAATTATCATGTTCTTCTCCCTTAAACCATAAAACTCAGTTCAAGAGCAATATCGCAAAATAATTTTCAAATGAGCTCATCTTTAGAATTTCCGATAAAGTCTTGCGCGCTGGAGATAAAGATGTTTTTTAGCACAGTGTTGCCATTGCTCGCTTTGAAATCGTTGAGTTTGTTCATCAAAAATTCGCTAAAGTTTTACAAAATATGAAATGGATAATAAAACAAATTCCAAATTTCAAATTTTGGCTTTCAGATGCCCATATTCGGGTAGAAACGTACGTTATTCAAAATTGGATGGCTCTGGATGCCGTTGTTTTATCACAATGCGAGAAATAGCTATACAATATGCAGATTCTTCGTTATTTAATTTTTTAAAATATAATACAGGGCTAAAATATTTGGAGTGAAAAATTTGAAAAGTGAGCCGACATTTATAGTGAATCAACGCAAAAAGCTAAATCGAAATTAATAATCCTTCTGGGCTAACGCCCTTTGAGCTAATAAATTTTTAAATGTTTTCCTGTCACAATATTTTGAATGATAAGATTTTCAAAATTAAGTGTCTACTTATTTATAATACTTATTTGGATACACATCTCATTTTTTGTTTCATGTAACGAAGTCTTGTGGGCTGTTGTTAACAATGCCGGCATCAATGCTGGTGGAGAAGTGATTTGGACCAGTATGAATACTGTAAAAAAGATATTTGATGTCAATACTTTTGGTGTCGTCCGCGTCACAAAGGCTTTCCTACCGATGTTATGCAAATCTCAAGGAAGAGTGATCACAACAACAAGTTTCGTTGGTGAGTCATTTTTTCAATTTCCTAATAACAGTCTTCTTGTAAATGATTTCTATTAACTTTTAACGTCTAATTAAAAGCGTTTCTGAAGATAATTACTATTATTTTTTTAAAGAAATGTAAAACCTTAAGCTTAAAAATGTTTTTTTTCCTGGTTTTATTTCTAGTGAAAGAAATTATTTTGTACAGAAAAATATTTAGACAGCAATTCAAGACATCACTAATTTTCTAATTTTTTGTGAAGTTTACTGAACAATTTAAAATGATATCTAAAGGTTTTCTTTTGCATGTTAGCGCAAAATGTAGGTAGTAATAGAAAATGGTTTTTATTAAAGAGCCCTTCTCAGACCTAGAATGTAACGGTATCTATTGTTGACGAATTTTATTGAAAACTGGTACCAGGCAAAATACGGATCATGAGAAAAAGAAAACCGTTATAAAAATAAGAGATCAGATTTCAACTTGGGGGTGGAAAATAAAAGTCCAACCTCTCTTCGGAGAAGGCTCTGGCAACCATTGTTCCATGTGTTAATGGACACGGCAACAACAGCACCGTATTTCAACGACTAGGTAACAAGACGCTCCATAAAGAACAGAAAAGATAAATTCGAAATATAACACTGTATTTTATCACAGCATCATGACAAGGACAATATGCATGCCATTAAATCAATCATATTGTTCAAGGCACAACATTAGAGCGTAGGTTTTGAGGAACTGCAGCAAATTCTCGAGAAACTGGCGTGTTCTGCTTGTTTAGAATTCAGACAGAGTTCGTATGTTTCTTCCATAAACACTATCTGTCAGAAGCCCCTTCAACCGACCACAGGGATTCAAGTCCGAAGAACGTGGATATCGGGTATCCCGGAAATATTTGGAGTGAAAAATTTGAAAAGTGAGCCGACATTTATAGTGAACCAACGCAAAATGCTAAATTGAAATTAATAGTCCTTCTGGGCTGAAATTAACCAATGATCTGCAAAATAAATGCAAAGCAGTTGCTTTACTTGTCGGTCAATATGGAATATTGTATTGTCTTCCATGAAGATAGTAGTCTCTAAATAGTCTTATTCTTATAAGAAAGGAATGAGTTGCTGACTAGAAATTTGTGGTAAAGAACAATCGTGATGATACACGTTTTAGAAACTCATTTGAAGAATAAGGAGCCAAGAATGATGTCATCGATAAAACCGCATCACACATAATATGGGACACAAGGATCAGAATGTAGAAGCTTCCGTGCATAAAAGTGGGGCCCGCAATATACCATATGCGACAGTTCTGAATATTCTCTTGAGAAGGGGTAAATTGAGACGCAAGATGCTCTACAGAGATGCTTTGTCGATAGCTATTCACGCCAAAAATCCACAAGCAAAATAAATGCGGCGATGTGGTCATTAACGGGCAACTTTTGTACCATGCGGATCTTGCATGGATACCGCTATAAACTGGACGTTTAGAGAGGTACTCATGCAAGCAATTTAACAAGCAATGTTCTTTTTTCTTTAACGGCATGGTAAAGAAAGTTTTTACAGTACTGACTGTTTGCATTTTAACCCTTATTTGCATAACGTCCATTCTACATTGCACAATAATTGCCATCTAGATGTTGAAATTTGAACTATATTTTTCATCGCAATTTTCTTTTTCCGGTGGCCCGTATAAAGTTGTGGGGTTTTACTTATTTAATTCCAATGTTCTAACTTAAAACTCCACGAACACTAACAAGCGAATAATCGCTTAAGTGTGTGAATAAACACTAAGTCGTAAGAAGGGTTAACTCCCTTTATTTTTCAGAATAAATACAATCAACTCCTACTTGGAGTATACACAAAGCTTTTACTTGGGCTTGAACTTAAATAACTATGAATTTAAACTAAACTAAGCTTAATTAAAGCTATATGAAAGGTATAGCCGAAGCTTTCAGAATTCTAAGTAGTTGGTCCCTAAATGTTAATTTAATCGGCGAAGCCAAGCAAGGGCCTAAAGTATGGCCGAGCGTAATAGCTTAGAGAGAACGTAGCCAAAAGGCAAACGCGCGCTATACAGGAAATCAGACTCTCTCTCTCTCTCTCTGGAAGTCGGTGAAGCATCGACTTAAATGGTACTCTTACTCATTTACATTAACTGCGTTTCTGAAATTACATCCTGGCAGGAAATTATAAGCTGAAATTAGAATAGATAGGACAGTTGCATAACTTAAAATAACTGTTAATAAAATTAGGATAAACCTTACAAAGTATACACCAAGTTTCAACGAAAGTCAACAACGAAAGACCTGTACGTAGGTCTTAGTAAGATCACTTTTTACCCGATATAGCAGAAGTACAAGAACTATATGGAATTTTCACAGTGTCTCGCACTACCACAACAATAGCCCTATGTTATTAGTATAATCAAAAAAAAAAAACTGAAAAATCACGTGGTTTTTCAAGTATTCAATAAACACTTAATAGTTTTTCTAGGATTTATTTAAAAGTGTATTTTATGAAAAAACAAAAAGAAGTTTCATAAAAAAAAGGATTTAAATTAGCGAATTAGAATTATAGAACTTAAAATATAGTGTTTCTGCAAGCCGCATATATAATGCATGTTTTTTCAGCTTTTTGGTATTAAATAACAATGAATTACATTTTACGGCAGTTAATTATAATTCGTTCTGAAAGAAAGCGCAAATGAATATTTTATTAAATAAAACTATTAAAATTTCATGTTGGCATTACATTAAGATTTTGTGTTTTCATTCTCATGTTACACAATTGGCACTTCCTTCCTTGTTTCCATCTTTCAACAATAATTACTAATTTGTGCACATATTACAGACATCACGCCCAAACCAAATATCAGTTTAACTGTGTTTTCAAGGAAAAGTCTTTTAAAATTTTTGATGCTGTAAAACATTGAGTAACAAGATAATTATTTTTGTTTACATCCCAGAATATGGGTATTGCTTTACCTTTGCGTAATTTAAAACATATTTGGCCTTCCCTCAGTGGCTTTTCGATGGTTCTCTGAAGAATAACAGAAATTTATTATTGTCATTATTATTATTATTACTGCTAATGCTGATCATCGTAACCACCATCGTCATTATTATTGTTTTCATCTAATAAAGAGTTTATATATGAAGGACCTATTTAATTCTAATGAATTATTATTACTACCATTATCATCGACATCATCAAGAAGTTTACAAACGTTCTGTTATGCACTTTCTTTAAAACTATTGAACATTCTGCACTTATGCAATAAATCTTTTATTCGCGCCTTATTTATTTACATATCATTGAAATGGTACAACTAAAAATACAAGATACTATGCGCGCTTCATAAACATGTTATCGTTCAACTCGGCTTCCATCATAATACTCTCTCGTTGCCATTCGGGGAAAAATAAAATATTTTAAAAGAATCAATGCGTTACGTTTACATTCGGGCATCCTGACTTAGTTACGACCTCGGAACATTAAGAACTTAAAAAAATTAAATATATAATATTAAAATTTAGAATTCGAAAACCTTTAACTGTCATATAGACTCACCGTCCTTTTCTATTCTTTTCCCGTGTCCTAGTTTTAGTAATAAGAGGCGTATTATTATCATTATCAGCAACACTAACATCATCACCATCATTGTTCTCCTCTGATTCAGCTTGAGACTGCCAGGATTTCAATTGGCTCACATGAGCTGTCGTACTAAAGAAACGTCCTTTCACCTTCTCTTCTAATTGAGTCACTCTGTAGGTATCGCTTGGTAAAACGTCTGTAACTACCTAAGGTCCTCGATATTTTGGTTGTGTTTTGGTTGATTCTACAGTTGATTTAGGTACTCTTCACATGACTACTATTTCTCCTCTTTCGAATGTTAAAGAATTGCTTTTCTTTTTGTCATAATTTGGTTTACGTTTCATTTGCATATCTTCAATTCTCTTTCTAGCTTCATTCTGTAAGATTACTGGATCCTCCCATTCATTTGCGTCTTCGTCTGTAATCATCATCAATCCGTCGTTGAATTTTGGTGAATAACCGTGAAGAATTTCGAAAGGAGTTTTATTTGTAGTTTTATTTATTATATTGTTTAAATTCTTTTCGCATTCCTTAATCTTTTTGTCCCAGTCCCTATGATTCGGATTTTCCATATTCGTTTTACATCGTAGCCAAAATTGTTCGATTTGCTCTTTCCATCCTTCCACTACCACTTGAATGTTGAGTTGAATTGAGCGTATGACTGATTTCATTACTTTCGCAGTACTCTCGAAATTTCGTTGCTGTGAAACATGTTCCTCTATCGCTGATAATTTTTTCTGGTAATCCAAAATTATTTACAAAACTCTTCAATGCGACTAACACATATGTGGTTGCAGTACGTTTCATAGGATATAAACGTGTTAATATTGTAAAATTATCAATTATTACAAATAATTCTGTATTTCCTCTTGAGCTTTTTATGAATGGTACTAAATGATCTACATGTATGATTGCAAAAGGTCTTCTACCAAGTCTAATTGGATGCAGTACTCCTTGTTTCTTACCACTAGGCACTTTATTTACTAGGCATTCGAAACACATCGAAATGTGACGCATAACATCCTTTAAATCAGTATGACTCCTTGATTTTGGCAACAGTTCTATCTGTTGAAAAATGTCCCAAAAGATCGTGAAATTTTACTACAATACCTTTTCTAATCGACTTAGGTATGAAGTATAACAATTTCTCCTTTTCCCGATCTTTAAGAAACAATTGATTATTCTGCAAGACGTAATTTTCAGTTATATACTTCTATCGTTATTTTTTTTAAATGTCTATTAATTTGCGTAATTTTGGATCTGAATGCTGAATCATAGGAATTTGTTCATCTGTCTTTAACGTTATACAAGCTTCCAAGTTGTTCTAAGGTTTCTTCTGGCTGATCAACTGGTGATCGGCTTAATGCATCTAAGTGACTCATTTTTTTACTTTGTCTGTGCTTTATTTCAAGACTGTATTCCTGGATCAGATCACTCCACTTTGCTATCTGAAGATTTGAAGTTTTCTTCGCGTTTAAATAAACTAAAGCTTGGCAGTCTGTAATTATCGTAAATCGAATTCCAATCCAGAATTGTCGAAGTCGTGCCAAAGTCCAAACTATAACCATTAATTCTAATTTGCTTGAATGATTATTCTTTTCTATTTCTATTGTTTCTTTACTTACACAATAAACTAAATGCCACTTTTTATCTTCACCTTTTTGCATTTCTCCAGCCCTTTGCTGCTCACAGCTGTGTGCACTTTTGTTTCTGCTTCCGGATTATATAACGCTAGTACTGGTTCGTTAGTTAAATGTTTTTTTAGAATATTGAATGCTTGTTGCTGATCTTCATTCCAATGAAATACTTCATCCTTCCTAGTCAATCCCGTTAATGGCTCGGCTTTCTCTGCATATTTCGGTACAAACCTTCTAAAAAAACTTGTAAGACCTAAAAATTGTTTAACGCCATGTTCATTAATTGGTTTAGGAAAGTTTAATACGGCTTGTACTTTTCTTGGTCCAGGTTGCATACCATTCGATTTTATTAGAAATCCCAAATACTCAAATTCATCTTTATTCTAAATTCGAACTTTGTCGGTTTCAATGTCAGCTTTGCTTCTCTCAATCTATCAAACACTTTTCTAAGTTTTTACATCATTTCGTCCCAAGATTTAGCCGGAATTAATATGTCATCCAAATACCATAATACTTCTTTATTAAGCAATAGGCGTAAAACTTGATTCATAAGTCTCTGAAATTCTGCAGAAGCGTTAGCTAACTCAAAGATCATACGTTCAAACTGACCAGTATCATCTGGAGTGATGAAAGCTGTTTTCAGTTTCGCTTCTTCAGTTAAAGGAATCTGTAGATATTCATGAGCTAAGTCCAATGTAATGAAAACTTTAAATTCGCTAAGACATTCAAGAAGATCATCTATCTTAGGGAGTGGAAATTTATCATTAAGAGTTTGCGAATTCAACTTTCTGTAATCTACAAATGATCGTAGTTCACCTGTCCGTTTCCTTACGTTTAAAACTGGGCTAGCATACGAAAATCTTGTTTCAGTAACAATTCCATATTTCTTCCATTCATTTATTATCTTCTTTATAGAAGCACGCTCCTCGGCTTTGGTTTTATACGATTTCATGCAAACCGGCTTACTCCCTTCGATTTCTTTACTATCCATCTTTGTTAAGTTTGTACACCCTACTTCCTCCATATTTAATGCAAAACAATCTCGATACTCATTTATCAAATCTAAAACTTCCAGTCTTCTCTCTGGCAGAATATTGTTAACTTTAATTTCTTCTAAAGTAATCGGTCTCTTAGACTTTTTAATTTCATTTATTATCATTATTTCCTTTTGATTTGAATTTTCAGTTTTCTGATCTGAACTTGATTCAACTAATTCTGCTACTTCTGCTCTACCGATACACTGATTCTTTTTCATAATTAATTTTCGATCACTGTAGTTAGTGACTGGTATCACTGTTTCTCCATGTATTACTTCCAATAATGACCGCAACTCATCTTCTGATCTACTTATTAAAACATAACCGTTATTTATTTCATCAGTTTTAGCTTTCGTGAAATTAACCGTATTATTTTCGACTTCAATTTCCTGTGTAGCTTTCAGTCTAATTCGCGGAGTGTTGATGTCATTTTGTAACTGTGAAAATGGATAATCATCAGCGTAGCGTATGTGCAAGGTATTACCTATCTTGGCGTATGCAATATATGGTTAATCAATCCACGTTCGACCAAATAATAAGTCGCATGGTTGCGTTTCATTTTCTACAATTAAAACTATAATGTCCTTTCCTTCCACATTATCAATCTCTAAATTAACAGTTATTTTCCCCGGTGTTCTAGCGGCTGGTTTACTCTAGTTTCCAAACCCAAACAATTCCTTCACATCAGGTTTTATAATAAGAATCAGTTTCCTAGCCATAGACTGTTTCAATAAACACGAACTGGAACCCGTATCTATGATTGCAGTAATTTCTTCTCCACTATTAATGCGAGCATATTTTAAATATACAATTGGTGAAACACCTGAGTTCTGGTTCAAAGATAAACTATTTTTAACATCTGTTAAGTCTGAAATATTAAACGTACACTTTTTAAAAGTATGACCCCTTTCATTACATTTCCTGCAAATAATTTCATTTTCAGGTTGAGGACAATCCGTCGCTATATGTCCATAACATTACAATTGAAACATTTCGGCTCACCCTTTTTCATTGCGGATACCAGAATTATATTCTCTTTTCCTTTCGTCTATTTTATAAAATTTATCTCCCAAATTGTATTTATTATCAAAACTGTTCCTAAAACCCACTTTAAAATTACTATCTGTCTGCAAAGAATCGTTAACATTTCTTGATCTTGAATACTGGTTATAGGATCCTTCATAAAACTTGAAACCAAATTTAGGCTTAAGATTATGGTTAAAAGTTTTATTTTCTACTTCAAGTACTTTCATCCCTGCCCGAATATTTTCATATCCATCTAGTTTTTCAGCCAACTCTTCAGGATTAATGAATTTAGACCAATCATCAATGAAATGATCTCGTACAGCAGCGGGTACCCTTTTCTTTAATTGGTCCGCAATAATAAGCTGTTTTAAAGAGTCAAAATCTGTTACATTTAATTCAGCAAGCCACTCTTCAAAATAATGTTTTAATTCAAACGTGAAGTCCCTCCACGTATTACGATTATTATGATCAACGAACTTTTGCCGAAACTGTTCAGGGCTTAACTTAAATCTTCTCAATAACAGTTGTTTAACGTGCTTTTTTTCTTCTGATTCATGGGCAATTAATTGAGTTATTTCATAAGGCAATAGACTCAACAGCTGAGAAACCCAGTTTTGTTCTTCCAACTCAATACGTCGTGCCTGTCTCTCAAATAAGACTAAATAAAAACTTATATCACCTTCACTCATTTCATACTTATGCATTAATTTACTCATATCATAAAAATTACTTCTACTAACATTGGAAGGAACAGAATCATTTACATTGCTACTTCTGATTTCCGCCTCTACTTTCAACTTTTCAAGTTCAAATGTTCTTTTTCTAAAATTTCCAACTTTCCTTTGTTTAAACGGTTATTTATAATTCTCTCTAGCATTTGTTTAGTAAATTCGTTCTTATAGTTCTTACTATTCAAAATCATACCCCTTAAGCCTATAATTTTAGTATCAGAAGGAACATCTACGTCAAATTATAAGTCAAGTTCCTTTAAGTCACATTTCGTGCTCTTTCCCAAATAAGCCATCTTAAATTTCAATTTTCAAATAATAATACAAGAATTATACTTAGTTCTTTCCGCTTAATACTTAGACATAATGTAAACAGTTTATAAATGCACGTACCTTTCTACTTTCGTTTTTGGCGAGCTTCCAAATTGTGACTTGAAGTACATTCAGACAAATTACGTTATTAAATTCTTCGTAATAATCCTTGTCATTGTAGTCCCGCTTCTGAGATGCTAGGTGCTTTCTTTAAAACTATTGAACATTCTGCACTTATGCAATAAATCTTTTATTCGTGCCTTATTTACAAATCATTGAAATGGTACAACTAAAAATACAAGATATTATACGCACTTCATAAACATGTTATCGTTCAACTCGGCTTCCATCATAATACTCTCTGGTTACCACTCGGAAAAAAATAAAATATTTTTAAAAAATCAATGCGTTGCGTTTACAGTTCTGATGGGTGTATATTTTCACATTGATTTCCTACAACGTACACTGCATTTTTAAAGCAACACAAAAGACAGAAGAGAAACACGCCTCAAATAAGTCATAAAAGCGTAGCAACAATCTGTGTTAGGCGCCTATGCTAAAAATCTATGCCTAAAACAGGTTGGTGTTTCACTTTTATGATTTAAACAACATTTTTAGATGCTTTATTTGAAATTAAGGAAAAGAAAATCAGTAACGTTAAGAAACCAGTGATACCTTAATTGAGTGTGAACAAAAAATATTCTTTACTGAGAGTCTTTTAAATACTTTTTATGAAAAGGAGCCAAAGATGTTTCTAGACAATTTATGCGTTGAAGAAATTCGTCTGTGAATCCACTTTTTCCATTACGAAAAGAGTGAAAAGTATTGCAAAATATCTCTTTCATGACCTTCTTTAAAACTTTATCTACTTAATCTCAGCAACATTATCAAACTGACATTACGGAAATACAATAGCTTAGATGCGAGATATCTTGAAATATTTACTGTAATCTAGCGTCAGATTCAGTGTTGCCAGATCGTGTGAGTTTTCGCAAATTTGCGACTTTTGACAAACTTGTGCTAATAAAATTTTAGTACTTGCGATTTTGCGAAATTTTTGCGACATCCATCGTTTTCTTATGCTACTTTTTGCGACTTCAAAGATTTTTTTTAATACGTCGTAAAATGCTTTTATGTTAAAATAATGTATCAATTAAAAATAATTTATATAAAAAAACAGTTTATTTAGGCTTAACTAGAAGTTGACATCTGGAAATCTTGTTTACATTTACATAGTCTGACGCCGGTATAATACGAAGGAGGTAGAGGAAGGGGAAAAGCGGAAAAGAAACAAAGAAAAATCTGCTTCGGGCACTTTATCTTCCCCTCCTCGACCCCGTGTATTTTGTTTTTAAGTCAGTCCCACCTAGTTCTATGGTGATAACGAATTGAACAAAAGCACTTGCAACTTGCGCGCCATATATTGGGTACCCAAACAGAGAAAGAAATGAAATTCATTCTCCTGATTATAAATGTTGCTAAGAACTAAGCAATGGAAATGACTTCAAAATGAAAGCAACGGCATTTTTCTAAATAACAACACAAATAAATTTAACAAATTTAACAGTGAAATAGCAAGACTTGCTTAATCAGAATCTGAAATGAATCCACCATGCAGAAGTGAAATCTCACTGAAAAGCATTCCTTAATTAAAATGTTCACATTTAAGCAAAAAAACAACTATGAATAAAAAAATTAACTGCCAACTTGAATAATTTAGTCTAACAGTCTAAACGTGAGGAATCTCTTAGGAACGGATATGCACAAATGAATTTACAAATAAAAGCCTAAATTAAATTAGAATTAATTAAAAAAAGAAATGAACATTTAAAAAGTTTAAAATGAGCAATGCAGTTTTAAAATTTTCGTTAAAGCTAAAATATGTAATTGAAAAGATTAAAAATAGAATACAGTCTGTAACTTAGGCAACCAATAGACAGTAAATTTGTGATGACGTCAGAGGTCATGTGAGCGTGCATAACTGTGCCGTCACAAAAATCACGTGATTTCTGACGTCATTTGCGATTTCTGCGACTATTTAAGTCTTCTTTTGCTACTTTAGTTGAAAAATTTCTGGCAACATCGCTAGGATTCACTTTTGAGTCCTTGTTTTAATACGAGTTACCCTTCTGTTTCGCTGTTTTTTATAACGATAGCGAGTTTCTTAGTAAATTCTTCGAGATATTTTTATCAACTTTTATGTAAAATAAAATATTTCCATTTACACCGTTAAGTACTCAAAACATTAACATAATAAATTAGGTTTAACTCGCATTAAAATTCGCTGTGTGGATATTTATAGCAGCAATAGTCAAAATATATCGAGATGCAATTAATATTATTGTGATTATTATTCTATTTTCAGAAAAATAAATCAGAAGTATAAATATCCTTACCACTCTTTTACAGCGCAATGAAACAACCGAGAATAACTGAAAAAAAAAACATACATGTGCTTTTGCTTTCCTGCACTACAATTGAAGATAACATGAAATAAATTTTTAATATCTTTAACGCCACTGACGCGTTTCTGGATTTAGATTGAAAAGTAGAATGATTTCATATAAAACTGATTATGTCTGTGTTCCCGTGTTTCTTTCATATTTCCAAAATAAATTAAATGATTATTGATTATTTAATATTTATTATTTAATTTTTTTCATCCGCTCTAATTAACTTTTTATTTCTTTCTGAACTTAGCTAGGTGTTCTACTCCTGGCCTTGTCGCTTATAGTTCAAGTAAGCAAGCAGCTCAGAGTTTTTGCGATGGTCTAAGGTTAGAAATGTATCGGTTTGGAGTAAAAGTGATCACCATTCAGCCATCGGCGCATAAGTAAGTAAGATATTTTTGAAAGAATAGAACAAATCATTAATGTCCATAACGATCATCATTTGAATGAACAGACTAATCATTATACAATACAGTAAAATCCCTCGTAACAAACGCTCGGCTAACAGTAAATATCAAAATAATGGTACTTCTGTATCTCTTAATTTGAATCCGAAATTTAGAAGTATGAGATAAAAATATATAATGGGGTAAACAAATTGAAGCCTTAAATGTGGAAAACATTTGTGCTATGTTTCTACCACTCAACACAACAGGTGTTATCCAACCAATGAATTATCCAGAATGTAAAGATGAACTGCCAATCCCTTTTTATGCATCAATGTGTGAATTTTGAAGGCAGTGTCCTTGGCTTTCACAAACAGTTCACATTAACAGATAGTATATTTACTTTGGCTCTTGCTTTAAAAAAATGTAAAGAATATGACCTCACTGTTGGTGTAAATTGTAGCCTATAACCATGTTCCTAGATGATGAGTTGAGTGATAAAACTTTTCTTAGCTTTCCATGTCCGACATCTTGGGTTTATTTTAGAAGGGTCTATTTTAGAAGAATTTGTTTCAGAACCGTTTTACGTCTTGGATTTATTTATCTGACTTCTAAAATAATCTTTTTCGGCGTGTTACTTTAACTTAAATCATGGGTTTAGTAACATGTTCGGAGAAATTTAATATTAGTAAAAATGTGTTGCGGGCTTGTATGGATGTAAATAATTCTATCTCTATCATACTCTCTCAAGATAATGACAAAATAATCGGACACGCACTATAAACTTTCATAAGATCTGGAGAAAAATGTTTATGTGTGTATGTGCATGATGTTACGAAGTTTCATTTCATATATAGCGAATTTTCAAAATTATGGCGACAGCCTTGTAGTAAGCAGACGCTCGAAGTTATGTACACGCTAAGAAATTCGGAACTTTCATGTCATAATATATATGGTAATTTTAAAACTTTGCGTATTTTTCCCTTGAAATATAAAAATCAAGCGTATGTGTTTTAAAAATAATCTGCACGATTTTTGGTATTTTTCATTTGATAGCGGCCGATAAAACGAAAAATATGACCAATTTGCATGCTGCAGTATAATAGGCATCACAAAAAATGAACAGCTAAGTTCTGAAAATATAAATTCAATTATCCGTAAAATTCTCTTATCCGGAATTGGGGAGGTACCGTTGCATCCGGTTAAGAAAGATTCTAATGTATGTAGAGCAATAAATAATCTACACTGATATATTTTCCCTGTGTTGCGAAATGAACATTAGCCAATAACATACGTGTTCAAAGGGCTATTAAGTTTCTCTTTCACTTTCTTAATCGTCGAAAGCTCTTTATCGGCTGGATGCAGCTCCAAATATATGTAAGACTGCTGTACTATGGTACTTGAAATCGGTTTGAATTCCGACAAGCTGTCTGGATGCTTTGAAGTAACTACGCATACATAATTTAATAATAGACTACAAATATAAACAGAAGTTTTGTTGTGTCCCGAAATCTGTGTCGTGAAATTTAATTGTGTTTAGTCATTTAAGCAATCAATTATTTAAGTATTTTATTTTTACTTGTATTTGATTTCTTTTGTAATTTGAAATTGGCAATTATTTTTCTTCAATGGTCCAATTTTCTAACGAAGAAAGGGAGCGTTTTTTAACGGAAGTAACATCTGTGGAAATAGCTTTTAAGATAACAGTTGGAACTGAGGGCAGTATAATGTTGTTTCCCATGTCTTTTGTTACGAAGCATTAAAATGGATATCGTAATTTGCTTCCCGCATTCACTTGCACTCTCGCTTTGTGAATATTGCGATGCTTATATAACTTCGGAAGAAAGGAGCGGTTGTAAATTGGATCTTGAAAGGGGATTTCTTTTTGTTGTTTCTCCTAAGATTTTTCCCTTGTCAGCAAGAGGGGTCGAATTTTTCGTCTCAAATTTTCGCACGTGTTAAGAAGAGTCATCTACAGCTGGTCAAGTGTCGACTGTGGACGATGACTGCATTTTGATTCGTTTGAGGGGGTGAATTTGTTCGGTTAAATTATAGTGAAAGTGTCGGGTTGGCGAGAAATAATATTATGCATTACGTTTTGACCAGTTATATTTTATGGGAGGAGAAACCGAGTTTTCCTAGGTTTCCTAGGCACGATTTTAGAAGTCAGTTTTTGAGTACGATACAACTTGTGAGGAGAATAGGTGTCTGACAGAGAAAGGGCGTTTGCTCTGCGGCCGAGCTTCGCCCGTGCAGGCTGGCTCGCGCCTGCGGTCAGAGGATGGCTGTCGTAGTGTGACGGAATCGTGATAGAAGGGTTAGAAGTGCATTTGTGTTGGATGACAAGAGCTCTACACAAAAATATAGCATCGCTTCGTCTTCATCATCTTTCTCGGAGAACTATTAATAGTCATTCTCGAAGTGTTCCTAATAGAAGGGTTGGAAGATTTTAGGAAGTTCCAGGATGCACTCCTGATAAAGATTTCCTGGTACGATGACAAGAGTTCTACAGAAAAGTATAGCATCGCCTCGTCTTCATCATCTTTCTCGGAGAACTATAAATAATATTCTCGGAGTGTTCCTGATAGAAGGGTTGGAAGATTTTAGGAAGTTCCCAGAAGCTCTTCTGATAAAGAATTTTTGATGCATTTGGTTGCTTGAGGACACGAGCTCTACTCAAAATTCTAGCACCTCCTCATCTTCATATCGTTTTTTCGTGAACTATAATTGGACGTACCCTGAGGTGTTGTGACAGTAACATGATGTATCTTTCGGAAAAGTTGTCTTCCACCAGCGAGTGAAATATTTTAATTATTTTTGTCTCTCTCTCTCTATTCTCTGTCTATCTTAATTCCATGGTGGACTAGTGATATGATTCATTTTTGTATATATATGTATTTTAAGAAGTGACTGAGAACTCAGTTAATTTTGAAGAATTAAGTTTTTTTCCACCGACTTAATTAGTGAATTATCTGATATTGTTATTGGTACCATTATAGTATTTGTCAAGTGAGAATAGTTCAGATGAATCTTGCGTAATTGATAGAAACACATTTCCATTCGATATTAGAGAAATTTTTGTGCCTTTTAGGAGAATTTAAAATTATTGTCTATAAAATATGAAAGTTATGTTAATTGTAATTTCTATAATAGTTTGTGTGAAATCCAGTTAAATATTTAAATTAATGTTCTAGTGTAATAGAATTAATCGTTATTATGTTAAATTTCAAAATCTAATCTTGATAAATGACTCTTGAGGGAAATTTAATGTGGAATATTAATTGCTATTGCATGTAAGGGTAGTCTGGCCAGCTCTCCTGTAAATATATCCAAGATATTAATAAGTGATTTTGATTTTATGTTATTATTCGCATTTGTTTTTTTTGTGTTACGTAGTTGGTCTGTTCAGTCACTTCATTTGTTTGGGCCGTAAGGCTTTTAAGAAACATGGAGATTTTATCGGGGTTATGGGAAAATGTTTATGGATTTCAGGATACTCATAACGCGCCCTCTTATTTTTAGCAAATATGTACTAACCAGGTCTTATTGAATATTTGTAATGCTTGTTTTAGGTACCGAGATAGTTAAAGTTATTGCTTGATTTTTCGTAATGGAACTGATTGATTTTTTTTTTGAATGTTTCTTCCTTGGTGCTTATGAGGCGTTTAATGAATTTGATCTTGTGCTCTTGAGAATAGCTCTAAATTTTAGAAATGTTTTGGTTGAGAAAGAGTAGTCAGTTCTACCGAGTACCAGAGAAGATTTATTCCTTCTTGTTTTTTTTAGATTGAGATTTATTAAGATGAATTTGCTTTGCTTTGTGTGAGTTAATTGATTTAAGAAATGGTTAATTTAGATATGGTTTGGTGTTAGTCCAATCAGTCAGTCCCTTCCTCCACTTCTTAAATGGAAGAATTTTAGTAGTAAGTTATTTATTTTAGTTTGTCCGGCACCAGAGTAGATCAGAGTTTTAAAAAGTTTAAAAGTGGTAAAAATTAAAACCTGTAAAGTTTTAGCTATTTAATAGTTTAAAGGAAAGGGTTTATTAGATTCATATTTCATTGAGTTTTCTATTCTTATCATTTTTAGTTTTAACACGTTTTTACGATACAAAATCACAGTTTCTATTTGTCCAAAGATTCAATTTTAATGAATGTGATCAGTGCGCTTAATGTATTCAAGCAATGTTTTTAATATTGGCATAAAATTGCTTAACTTAAATCTTAAACCAACTCGTTCAAAAGTATTCAACTTGTTTCTAATTTTCTACAATAAGTTATTTACTTGGCTAAAGTTTGCTTTCACTAAGAGGAGTGAAAAGTACAAAGGATTGACCCGAAAACCTTTGGGGATATTTTTCTCGTATGATTTTTAAATTGCAAAAAATTAGTTTCTCATGCGTTTTGAATAACACTTATTATTATGATTAAGATTTATGTAAAAACCTATAATTATAAATTTTATTAATACATTTTTATAATCAATGGAGTCTTGACTATGATGATCAATTCCTGATGCATCTTCGGCAATCGGCCTCTTGACCATCATGGACTTCCTGTAAAATTTCATTGACTCCCAAGGGTTCTGTACCGACTTCCGTTGAGAACCGTTAGTTTAAACCCTTCAGTGCCCATCTCTGGAAACAATACATGTTAAGAGACAGAAAACAAATAATAATAAAAAGGACTTGTCTCATCAGATGTAGATGAAAATTAAACTGAAAAAAGGAAGTAAAGGAAGTATTGTAATCATGAAAAATTTCGGGAATCACATTTCAACAAGAATATCCATTTTGACGGCTATCGAATGCAATTTAACGACGATTTTGCGTGACATCTGCATGTAAGGACAGAATAAAAGACTCTTTTTCCCCAAACGATTATGAAACTGATTTAAAGTGGATCCAGAAGAAATTTTTTTTTTGTGGAGTCTGTACGTACATACAATGTATGTGGCATTCGAGCCTCAACGAAGTACCATATGGCGCTATCTATATCTACGGTAGGAACCCTCCAGGTAAACACATTTTCACTTGGTTCGAGAAGTCCACCAGAAGAGGTCTAACGGAACGCTCGCGAAGGAGCTACAACAAGCCGCTTATTGATTGCACGTAGGCGATAGGACCTGGTCTTATCTTAAGTGACTGCACGTAGGTTGTCAGCTGTATCATTTACCTGTCCATACTGCAACCAGTGCTGTGATTCCTGTTCCAAACATACTCAATCCATCTGTTATGTGATACTTATCTTAATGTAATACTTATCCTAATTTAGTTATCAGTAAGTTATTAATTTGGTTTTATTAGTTTGATTTTAATTTGATGTGTTGAAAGCAATTGTTACAGTGTTTTTTTAAAGAAGTTTTTGGTTACCTTTAAATTTAAGTTGGCTTGTGTTCATGTTTTCTTTGTATCCTTTTTAAGTGCAGTTTGGTTAACCATTAAATTTTGCTCTTGAACTCAAAACTTAAATTGGTTATATTTGTACTGTTTGTCTAATTACTGTTTAGGTTTACCCATAAGGCCATTTTTTTTAATTTTAAAGTTCACTGTTTGTTTGGTGTATAAAGTTTAATAAGTTTTTGTTTAACGTACCCCTCTTTCTGGTGAAGTTATGAATCCATACTTTCTAACTCTGGTGGTAATGTCGACTATGGTGTTGAAGAAACAATAACTTTAGCTGTGTAATTATCATATTTCAACTGTAGAAACATTGTTTTGTATTTAATTGAATTGAGTTAGTCAAGTGCCAGATTTTTGCAATTCATTTTTCCTATAAATTGTTACATTTTGATGAAAACTAACTAATAGATTTGTTTTCGACAATTCGGGAGGAAAAATTCTTTCCGTTTCTCAGAATTCTTATCTCAGGCACACAGTTGTCTGAGAATTCCGTTGCCAACGTTCACTTTTGCACCCTCTCTCGAAAAGTTTTTTCTGTATGCATTAGTTCTAAAAGGGATTACTTGCGAGGGTGAATTTTCGAGTCCGTTAGGCTTCCACCCATGTAAGAGTGACACCCTGTGTCAGCCTAGCTGAAGAATATGTTTACTTCATTCTCAGAAAATAGGGGTAGTTGACCTCGCGCTTTGAGGGGTGTATTTCAAGTTTCGAGATGTCCGCCAAATCTTGGTTTCTGTCAGGCCTTTTCTCACCTCCTGCCTTGGTACTCCCTTGTAGGGTTGTCTAACAATGGGAGACTTCTGTACTTCAAGCATCGACAAGGACGAGGGGCTGGCGAGAAGAGAAAAAGCGCCTGCAACGTGGTTCGACAGGTCACCTCAGACCTCCTGTCACTACGTCCGACTTTGCACGTCACGCGCCTTTCGGCAAATTTATCAACGGGCCGGCGACATCGCACTTATTAGCGACAGTCCCATACTTTTATTGGTTGATTGATTGTTCGACATGAGAAATCGGTGAGAAGACGGTGAACGAGGTTTGAGAAAAAACAAAGCGGAGGCATTGACTTGTATTTACTGCAACGCACCTCCAAACCGAAGGAAATTGCCAGCCAAACTGCCATATGAAAGCTACGGATAAGAGGAGTGCCTGAAACTCCTATATTTTCATTCTAATTTTTCTTTGTTCGTTCTTACAAGATTTTCACTTCCAAGCGGGATGAATATAAATTTCTTGCTGAGAACCTTCTTTTTGTATCAGTAGCAGTATGAAAATCTTCTAAGAGTTGGGCCCCATCCTCGCATGTGTTAAATTTAATAATTCGTTAGGGTATGTTATTTTTTTTTAATGTTTCTACAGTAGGAATATGCGTCATCACCTAACTTTTGTAAAGTAAGTTTTACTGCCTCTTTGACAAATTTTAAATATTTTTGTCTGGTACGTTTCATATTTCTTTAGCTAACAATTGTTCCAATATTTGACACCTTAGATAACCTCTTCAATATACCTTGTTCTAATAAATTTATATGTTTAACTCCAAATAAATGTTGAGATTTAATTTTTCTTAAATTTGTTAATTTTACTCTTAAATTTAGAACACTGAACAAATTTCACCTTTAGAATGGGTATACACAACGCGATTTTATTTTAACTTACTTAATTACTTTAATTACTTAAATATGTCATAATTTTGAAGCGCAGAGAAAGGACACTGGAACTTTTAACAGTTTTCGATATTGCGTAGATGGCTGAGAAGACCATAGTGGCTTGAAGGTAGGCCTGAGTGGAAAAACATGATGACGCATTTAGCCCAACTGAGCTTGAAGAATTACAATCTTTATTTTTTTAGTATTTTTAGTATATCAAATTATCCTTTTGCAGACAAGATATTTCCGAGTTATAGTAGAACACAATAAGTTCCATTTTAAAGTACGACGTCATCTTAGGTAAACTAGCAGCAGCGTGGGAAAATGTTGTT
>KK117877.1:21847-36005 GCA_000611955.2 Stegodyphus mimosarum | reverse complement strand
TTTTTTTTTTTTTTTTTTGCGGCCAGCCTAAAGTTAAACCTTGTTTGTTTGGCCCAAGTGTACCTATGAGTTTGACATCCGTGGTCTAAACCATTCAGCCACTGGGCAAGATTCAAACAATGCATTGATAATCCATTTAATTACATATCTATACGCTAAAAGTGCGAAAAATTTAAGTATTATACAAACTATTAAATAAATCGTGTTATGGCAGCTTAACTGCCATAACTCATTTAAGAGTTTTCTCCGTATGTAGACTTGCAACGTAGACTACGTTATTAGCTTGAACCTTTAATAAATTAACCTTCTAAAATTAAAAAATAAGCCCTTTTTAAGGTGTAGTATTAAGAAAGAAACAGAACACATAATGCAGTTTAAGAAGAATGCTACTTGGCTGTGAAAGTTGGCGGATATCTCGCCAAAGCTGGGCCAATCATTCTTGCGAAATTCTGAAATACACTTCTACACTTGTGCAAAATTCTAAAAAGTTGCGCATTATGTCGAATTTTTGAAAAACTACTGGACAGACTTTAATGAACTTGTTACAAATACACATTTATAACAGTGCTAGAGATGTACCATTCAAAAATCATTATATGTACGCATGATTATCAGTTGTGCTCATAGTGCAGGGATTCATATTGCCATTTTTATATATGATGTTATACATATCATTTCTATTTATTTCATCGAGGTTGCGGCCCTCTTTACCGCCCTCTTTTTTTAGCATCGTCTCTCCCGCCCTCGAGCGACCTCTTAAGTAATACGCTTCTCTGCCAAGGGGATACGAGACCTGTCTAAAATCCACATTGAGGTATCAAACTGAAAATGAGTGTAGTACGGAATATGATCCTCCTTCACAGCCAGAGAGGTCGTGCAGCGTGATGGCATATTTGACAGGAGTCACCTGAGCAGTTCCTCTGGCAACTGATTCCACACTTGCAGCAAAGCAGCTCTTTATTCCAGGCTGGAGAGGGACAGCGAGGTGAAATTGCCCTCGCAAGAATGCCCCAGACATGCTCTATAGGGTTAAAAGCAGAAGGACTGTGTGGTCAGCTGAGCCTAATATGGACGAGAGCTGTCATCCATTAACAGGAAACAATGACAAACTGCTCCCCTGAAAAGTCGAACATATGGCTATACGATTTATTCTCTATACCTCAATGTACTCAGATAGTTCTTGTAAAATTCATGCAGGGATGTGTGCGGCTGTTCCAGCGTAATGCCTTCCCAAAGAATTACGCCTCCACCACCGCAATGATCCCTTTCCCTGATGAGGAAGAGATCTTATCGTCAACGTGTTCCAGGCTCTTTCCAGGTACAGGTACGCCAAGAATCAGTGTCCAGGCTAAATCATGATTCATCTGTAAAACGCACGGTGCTCCACTGATGTCTGGTCCAAGGCTTATATTGTCTGCCCCACGCCAAACGAAGTGTCTTGTTTGCGGCAATGAGGGGACTCAAACAACGGGTTCTGGATGCAGGATCATGAAGCGTGAAGAAGGCTTCATGATCTAATGAAGCCTCCGAGCAACTGTAAACCGCGAAACTCGGGTTCCAGTGGCAGCATACAGCTCACCTGAGAGCTGAGAAGCTGTAGCGGTCCTGTGCCTTTGAACTGAAGGTGCCAAGTAACGATCCTCTTTCGTCGTGGTGGATCTTGATAGACCATGTCCAGGTCTTCTCAATATGGATTTAGAGTCTGAAATTGTTTCCATAAATTGCAGACGATACTGAGCGTTACATTGAGCTCTGCAGACACCTGCGCTAGTGACTTTCCAGCCTCCAATTTACCGACCATTCTCCATCTCTTTCCGTAATCCATACATTTCTGGCTTCTCATTTTACCTGAAACTTTATAAAATTTACCCAACTCTTGCGATAAGCACGTTGTTTTGATGCTTTGGTTGCATGTTCTGGTTTACAGCCAAAATTAATTCCCGTCTTACCATAGCTTATCACGGAATCCCACGAGGGGCCTCACACATAAGGGTTCATCAAATTGATCCACCATAAAGGTGCGTACCTTAAGATAAAATACAATAAAAATAAGAAAACATTGAGAATCATTGGCTCTGAAATCTCACTGGCGGGTGAAGTAGCGATGCAGATTATCCTATCAGTGGTGTGACGGCAGTTCTGTGCTTCTTACTGAGCTACTGAAGTTTTTAAATCCAAAATTTGCAATAAAATTAATACGATTTCGTAAGCGAATATCGTAAGCAAAACCGGAGGACCTGTTCTGCTTTATCATAAAATTTAGCATTTATTCCGTGCAGAAAATCTGAAATAAATTCCCCTTTCAGGTCAGCATGCAGAGTTTTGTTTCTAACGTAGTATGGAACTCCGGTGATTGTCCAGTGATTATCCCGAGAATCTTATTTTGAATTTTGTAGAGAATAGATGTCACTTTCGCTGGCGCTTGCCCAGGTAGGCGAGGCGTATGTAAGAATAGGCCGGATGACTGAAGTGTAAATTTGCCTTTTCCGAAAAAGTGACAGGAGCTGATCCTTTAGAAGGGGATATAATCTCAAGGCTGCTCCCCACGCCTTGCTGCGCACTCATTTGATGTGAGAAGACTACGTGAATGAGCGATTTAATGTGACTCCAACGTAGACAGCTTGAGTGATTTTTGGAACTTGATGTCCAGAGAGGTTGATGTTATTGGTGATTCTGTCTTTGGTGCGAAATTTTCTGATAAGTAAGACTTGCGACTTCTCTGAATGAATACGAGTCTTCTATTTAGCGCACCAGTCCTCGATAACAGGGATGTTTTCTTGTAACTAGAGAATAGCGTGGTTCGGCTGACGAGAATTTATTAGGAGCGCCGTGTCGTCTGCATAGCAGGCGAGCAAGGCGTTGTGATCATTGCTGAAGTCCGGGAAATCATTCACGTATAAAATGTACAAAATAGGATTGATAACACTTTCCTGGGGGACACCGCTAAGATGTTGAGATGATGTTTCACTGCCAGACGGAGAAGGTTCGAGTTTGCAGAAAAAGCGGAGTATGAGAATGGTCTCACGTGGGAAGTCCATTTGAATGAGTTTATAAATAAGACCTGTATGCCAGACGCGGTTAAAAGCTTTGACCGCGTCTAGCATCAGGATGGCAGTACTTAGTTTATTGTGCAGCGCGCTTCTAGTGACTTCTGTGATTCTCACAAGTTGCGTTGTTGTGAAGTCCCCTACGGAATCCATGCTGTTTTGAAGTTATTAAGCTGAGGTAATCCTTAATGCGATTATAGATGATTCTTTCTAGGATTTTACCGAGAGCAGAGAGCAGGCTTATGGGTCTGTAGCTTGCGGGGTCATCATGTGGTTTTGTGGATTTTGAATTAGGAAAATAAGTGCGTGTTTCCATGCATTGAGAAAATACGAATTTTGCAGGCAGACATTCAGGATGCTGGTAATCTTACTAATAAAACTGTCAGGTAGATCCCTCAGCAATTTGTTATTAACGCAATCTATTCCAGGTTCTTTCTTATGATTTAGCGATCTAAAAATATTTTTAATTACCAGTGGAGAAGCAAATTTGAGAGTATTGCAAGGAGCCGCCGACATAATCCACTTTTCCACAAATTCGGCAATTTCATTCTCCGATTTCTGATCAGACGGCTGGGTGTTCGGTTTGAACTGTTCAGAAAGGTGCTTGGCAAAAAGATCCGGCTTCTCAGAGTTTGAATACACCAATCCTTATGCACCCTTGAGGGGCCGATTTTGAATTCCAGGATTTCTCAAGTTTTTAATTATTCTCCGTATAGAATTGGGGTCAAAGTTAATATTATAGATTTTGTCGTTCCATTTGGCCGTTTTATGTTCTTGAATAAGGGTCTTGATTTTTCTGTTTAGCATATTGATTGAGGTTTTAATTGAAGGGTCCCATGTTCTATTAAGCTCCTTAGGCAGCCTATTCCGAGATTTAATAACCTCTCTGTTATGAGCCGGGAGCTTTTATTTTTTAGGTTACCGTCAACAGTTCTGGTAGCTTCCTCTCTGAACTTAATAAGAAAGTTCGTGAGATTGCTAATTGCTACATCGATATCTGCTTCTGACTTTAAAGGGGCCAATATTGAACTTGGCGCTCGCTACGATGTTATGGAACAAATTCCAGTCCGTGATTTTAATTGGAGGAAGATCCTTGCTATTCTGGATGCCCAGGTATAGTCTTTACTGGAACATGGTCAGATGAGAGTTCATTATGAGAGAAGGCCATGGGAATATTTATAGTGGTGAGAAAGAAGTCTAGAATATCATGCCTTCTATTGCTTACATTCGGCTGATAAGTAGGTTCATCAGGAACGTAGAGAAATACTGGTTTACTGGTGACATAATGATAGATAACGTGACCTTTTCTGCTAGTATTATAGCAACCACAGTCAGAGTGCTTAGCGTTGATATCTCCACGGAGAATTTTTGGTATAAAAGAATTTAAAAGAGTGTCCATATGAGTTTCACTGAGAACATTTCCAGAGGGGTTGTAGATTGTGCAGAAAACAGTGGGTCCCAGTCTAGGGAGAGTAATACACACTTTTAAAGCTTCATAACCACTAGAATTGTCCGCAGAAATAAACCAAGAATTCACAGTTCGTTTTACAAACATTAGAGCACCGCTGCCATGGTGATGAAGTCTGTCGCTTCTGTATGAGGCAAAGTTCGCTCGTCTTAGGCTGTGTTAGGGCGTAGTATAAGATTCCGTGATCATGCAAACGTCGATGTCGTTCACAGTTAGAAAATCGCGTAACTCATGCAATTTTGTGGTGAGGTTGTTCGCGTTCCTCAGAACAATTTTCAATGGAGTACACATGAAGTTAGGCAATTATTCATGATTTACTGTCACGTTTTTGGCTTTTCTTCTGGCTTAGAGACCGGAAAAGTTTGCATAATGCCCTTTAACATGGCTAAAGCCGCCGTGAATTGACCGATGAAGGTCTTGGCTTCTTCCAGTTTCTGTGTGAAAACAGTCACTTCCGGAGACATCCCGGTTTGCTTGGGCATGGTGCTGTTCTGTTAGGTTAGGTTAGGCTATTCAATTATGGCAAAGCACGCGAGGGCTATCTGCTTAAAGCGAGGGATGCCTTCGTTGAGGGCTTTCTAAGGGAAGCTGGCTCGTATACACGTTACGCATGGGGAAAACCACGAAAACGCCCATGCAGCCAGCCCGTTCGCGGGATTCGAACCTAGGACTGAACTACCAGTGTTCAGCGTCTTTACCGCTCGGCCGCTGGTGGGCTGATGCTGTTCTGTATAGCTCTATCTGCGTAGGTGACTCCAGGGATGACTTTGTCAGATAGCGTTTTGGGATAGTACATACAGCCTTTAAAGCTTGCAGTATGTTCTTGTTCACAGTTGACGCAACGGGGGGGGGGCTCCGAGGAAGGTTTCAAACAGTCCCTAGACTCCTGTTGACCTCCGCATTTAACACAGCGGGGTGTGTGTTTGCAGTTTGCTTGCGCATGGAAGAAGTTTTGGCAGCGGAAACATTGTGTTAGTTCCCGCCTGCCCTTCTATCTCTCGACCATGATTCTGAGTAGCATCAGAAATTCCAGATTAAATATCTCCCTCGATTTTTTCAGTTCGTTTTAGTAGGACTAAAAAGAGCGGCATCTTGACTATAGGATAGGTGTGGTACTTAATTGCTTTACCGTCAAGTAGGTCAGTCACTTGACAATGAGCGGTAATGGTGAAAACTTTGATGTGAAACTCATTATCCACTTTCATTTGTGCTTTGAAGTCCTGCAGCTTTGCATCTTCTAGAAATTTTGTGATTTGACTCCATGTGAATGGGGAGTCCTTAATCATGACTGGAGGAAGCTTCGAGCTTTGCTTCGGAAACTCAAAGTTATCATTACGTGATTCACGAGAATCTTGTGCAGGCTCCTGATTGGCATGCTGGGCGATGGCTGTGCTTGGCTCCTTCTCAGGGGCGAGCCGTTGGGTTTGGATTTCTTTCTGTGTTTTACACGGCTTGTTTGCAACAGAAATTAATTCCTGTCGTAGTGGTGTAGATCTATGTATTTTGCAATTTTGGGCTTATTTCTTTGCTTCCTTTCTCAAGAAACAGTCCCTTTCAGAGAGGGAAATTCTCCACTGTAGGAGTGGGCTTCTCAGCTTTATCTTGCAGTGCAGAGAAGCGGTTGCTGGCTGTGATTACTGGAACTGGAGGGGAAATTGGACGAAATTTACGCTTGTTGCATTGTTCTTGAAAATCCATGTCTTCCATCGAGTTGTCAGCAGTGTCCTCACTAGCAGCATTGGTGGAAAGAGCTTGCTCATTCATTTCTGGGGTCGTTGTTTACCGAGTCCGTAAGTCCAGCAAATTGCTTGATTTGTTGCAGAAGGTAGTCAGAAAATAATTTCCGGATAAAATTCATGCTAGCAGAGTTTAAAAGCAGTAGCAATCCAAGAAAGCAGCAGTCAAGGCACGCTAGGCCCTTTTACAGTGTCAAGAACTGAAGTTCAGGCATCAACCTACTATAGTACCTTAACAGCAGAAACAGGTAAAAGTACAAATTCAAGAAAAAAAAGAGAGAGAATAGCCAATATGAGATGTTAACTCAAAATGAATCGCGAACGAAAATCAGAATCGATAAGCATGGCGTAAGCCCTTCGTGCTCTTATATCCCCTTCACAATCACAGCTCCACAGACACGCACGTGTACGCTTACATATTCGACTATGAATATTTACATAACTTTTTGGCGGCATAATTAGTACCTTCGATTCAATGCTTTGGTTTGTTTTTCATAAAAATAGGCATAGTTTGGAAATTCTCTTAATTCTGCACACGAGTGTATCTACAACTCTTACAATAAAACATTGGCCAGTCTCTCTGTTCGCCCAGTAGCCTTTTGCTGCGGAAACCTTCGACCCGCTTCGTTTCTCTGCTTCGTAAAAAAGCATCATCGATTTCTACTGATTTATTAGGCTCGCAGATTTTACTGGAAGATCTGTTTGGAATACTATGAATTAAAGCTTCCCGTAGAGAATCAGTCAGGGTTACGTCGGACGAAAGCGCAGATGTTATGAGTGTGTGGTGACAGTGCTATTAAATCGCGATCTGGAGACAGTTTCAAAATTGACGGCATAATATGCAATTACCGAAAGAACAGTAACATACATTTAAAAGCATGCGTAGTGAAAGATATAACTTACTGTATAAACGTTAACACTTAAACATATAACTAAGGTATTTAGAAAAAAATTAAACCTCTTTAGAAGTTCCATTGTATAGCAAATATAGGTAAATCCTTAAATTCAATTTTAGAGATATTTTTGATTATGTCAAAAAATATTTTTTACCAGACTGAGCACAGATAAGAAGAAATGGGTTTTAACCGAATGTTAACTTTTGAAGTTATTCGATTTTGGATGTCCTTGCTAACAGGATATATAAATGATCTTTCCATTTCTACTGATCATTGAACAAAATCTTTTTGACCATTAATTCAAACTATCATGAAAATGTTCTATTTGCTGGAATTCTCAGCTTCCTTTAATTGCCCGTTAAAAGAAAATTTCTTTTTCCCAGAAATATAATGACAGGAAACAATCTTTTAAAAAGTAATTCCCACCTTTCTTTATATTCTCATTAAGATCTCGTTTTGAGTGAAACCATTATTTTGAGCTGTGGATCCTAAAGACAATTCTTTTCATTTATGAGCATGACTTGTAAGATTGTTTTTGGTTAGAAAGAAACTTCGAAAATCGTAGCCAAACTTTATGCTTAACGATTGCGGAAGAGCCTTAATCAAAATTGAATAGTTCAAAATCATAACAATACGCAGTATTACGCTTCACCTCTCACCAAGTCGCTGATAGGTGTCATTAGCATTGAAACAACGTCCTGTTTCTTTGCTTCTGGAGAATGTTCCGTTTTCATCATAAATATCTATCAGATCTTCCTAAATTGAAAGCTTTTTTTTTAAATCATTTATAAGGTATTTCTCCTGCCTTCTTAACATGCCGTCGTGGTGCAATGGTCAGCGCGCTTAGCTCGCTTCGAGATGTCCATGGTTCGAGTTCCGGCGAGGGCATTGCTCATTTTTCATCTCTCCTGCTTTCGAAATAACCTAATATCTCTACACATTATTTGCAATATCTAGCTATGGTCCATGAACTCTTGAGTCAATTATGCGTCCAAGAAAATTATATTCTTTCGATTCCAAGTAATTTAACTATTATTTTCACTACGTAACATAGATGTTGCTTCTGATATTGTTTCTGTATTCATATTTACACTCGAAAACTGTTTTTTCCTATAATTCATATTACATTTACAAGAGATTTTGGCAGAATAAGGAGAGTTGCGCCAAACTTCATTATTCTAGAACAAGATCGTCTATTAAATCAAATACATAAAGGTACGCGATGTGTTTTGAGATTTTATTATATCGTGACCAGCGTATTTCAGTTACTGAACTGAAACGCAAGCACGCAAGTTTGCAATGCACGCAAATTTTCACACATGCATGCAGGGCCGCCGCGTGGGTATTAGCAGCCCCTGTTCAAATTGAAATCTGGCGCCCCTTTATGGAGTTCTGTTGCACTCTTATAAAGTGCTGCAAATTATATGTGAAATATTTTTTATAACATTCTTAAAAATTATAATATTAACACACGCTTGTCTTATTAGTTTTTTATTATTTCATAAATTATAATATTAACACGCGTTTGTGATATTGTTTTTTATTACGGTACAAAGTCTGTAATCCGGACGTCCATAATCCAGAATGATCTATAATCCGGACCTCAAAGCCACAAACTTTTTTTTGGGGGGTATGCTTTTACGCATGAGCATTTGATTTTTTTCCTTCCATAATAAAACATGTGGAGATTTTCACTTAAAAATTCCGATTCTTATTTCACTTAGGCACTAAATAAAATACCTCGTTAAGGGAAAAACAATCATTTGGCTCCGTAGCTGAATGTATACTTGACATACATCTCAAACCGAAACATTCACCTATTATATATCCCTGACTCCCATCTGGCGAGTCATTATTTATATTTTGCTTTCATCACCGCATGTTTATCAAAACACGACAGCTTCAGTAGTAACTCATGCAGTGATGTCTAAACTGTTTTTTTTATATTAGTTAATGAATAACAAGAGTATGGCAACCTTTTCTGCTAACATTACGCTTGGGGATGATTGTAGGTTTTTTAAATGCGCTAAGAAATGTTGACGAGGAATAATTCAACAAAAATTTCTTTTCATATGCTAAAAATAGATTTTGTTAATGAAACTCATAGGGCAAAAGATTACATTTAGTGCCATTTTAATTCAGAATAACTGATATGTTATTCGCTATAAACCCAGAAGCTGCGGCAGAATATGTCGGTACCGGACGTCAGAATTTAGAGAAGACAAAATTTCTGGAAATGGAGAAGCACCGAGCCGCAAAATTAAGGGATGAGAAGTTATTTATAATGCAAACTTTTCGTATACTCGGCAGAGCATCTACAGGAACTTTGTAACTGAACAAGAAATTATGTCTGTTTATAGAATTAAAGAGAAAGTATCTTAATATTTATTTGTTTATTAAACATTTCTTTCAATGTAAGTTGCTTTTTTTTTTGTAAATTTTGATACCCTTTAGATCACAATTGTTCTTTGTTTCATAAATTACAATTTCATATTTTTAATTGTATAATTTCTGCATGTCATCTTACCAGATTTAAATTGATGATCTATAACCCGGAAAAACCCTTAATCCGGAATCGCAGAAGTCTCGACGAGTCCGGATTACGGACTTTGCACTGTATTTCATAAATTTTAAAAACAAAACAATGATAAAACATTTTTTAAGTAAAGTATAAAAATTAGAAAATATATTCAAATATTGATTCTCCTAGCCTTAGCAGCTACAAACGCACGTATCAATTCCTTTATATTTAATTTATTCAAAATTTCGCTCTCTACGGACATAATTGACATGGTAGATCGCATATAGTTTTTTATAATTTTAAGTTTTGAAAAACATCGTTCTCCAGTAGTCACCGAAACTGGCAAGGTTAAAGAAATCCGTAAAGCTATTGCAATATTCGGAAATGTATCGGTAAGACTGTTTTCATAAATATAATTTAAAACATCAATAGGTGACATATCCTCTTTAGTAAAACATCGCAAAGATTTTATTTTTTCGAACAAATTTAATCCATCAATGTCCTTTTCATTAACATTTTTAGTATTCGTTAATTTTTGTTCTAATTCTTTACAATGTTTTAAAATTTCATTCTCACTCCAGGTTTTTAAATTAGGTACACAGTGTAGCATTAATTAATAATAATTAGGTACACCTTGAAGTAATTGTAATGTTCCTTTAATTGACTGAATCTTTCAGTAATTGAAGAAATAGCAGTGTCTAATATTATACTGTAAAATTCAATCTTAAATTTTTGTCTTCGATTGTTGATTGGTTCGTCGATTTGTTCATCCTGAAATAGTTTCTTTTTAAACCTGTTTCGAATTTGTGGAAAATCAGTATCCACCCCCAAATCATCAGCAATGATACTTGCATTGGCAATTGCATGTTCATACGCTTCATCTGATCTACGATCATTTAGTTCTGATATAAGATTTTGTAAATTGTCAGTCACGATTTGTAAATCGCACTTAGAATTTTGCATTATTTCATTTACCACATTTATTAAATTTAAAATATCGTGCCAAATGTTAATGGAAGAAATGAATTTAAACGAGGAAACCTTCTGAATCAAATTTTTTGCTTGAGTTCTTGATTCCATGTCTCTTGCTTGATCTTCTTGAATATTTATTAACGCTTTCAAAATTCCCTTCAAATCGTTTTTCAATGTTCTTAAAGCTTGAATTCTACTTTCCCATGTGGTGTTGGAGAGTGGCTTTAAAGTTAGATTTTCAACATACTGTTGCAAAATAGACCAACGTTTAACGGATGAATAAAAGTAGTTGTAAAGCTCCTGCACTACTCTGTAGAAATTAACTGTTTCGAAGGAAATTTTAGCTGCATCATTTACAACTAAATTTAGAGAATGGGCAGAGCAGGGGATATAGAGTGCCCTTGAATTATTTTCAATAATTTTTTGTTGCAGTCCTTTGTGCTTTCCTCTCATATTGGCACCATTGTCATAAGACTGGACTCGTAAATCTGATAAATTTAGTTCTAATGATTTTAAATGTCCATTTATGAATTCAAACAGACAACGTCCAGTAATGTCGTCGACAGATTGAAATCCTAAAAAATGTTCTTCAGTTTGGGCTTTATTGGTTTCCTCGTTTTTATGAACAAATCGAATTACAACAGTCAACTGTTCGGAATGACTGACATACGGTGTAGTATCCAGAATTAGTGAGTAATATTTTGACGATTTAATCATATGTAATAAATTCTTTTTAATTCCTTCTGAAATAATGCTTATAATTTCATTCTGAATTTGATCCCCTAAGTAATGAGCAATGTGTCTTCTTTTGAGATGTTTGAATTTTGTAGAGATGTTCAGCGATTATTGGATCAAATTTTGCTATGGTTTCAACCAACTTAAAAAAATTTCCATTATCACTATGATACAACTCTTTCGAAGAACATCTAAATGCAAGGCATTGCTGGGCTAAATATTGAATTAAATAAATAAGCCGCTCAACAACCGATTGCCAGTAAACCTTTTCTGCATCATAAAGTCTTTGTTGAGCTGCATCAATAGTACATAAATTACGCAAAGACATTTTGAGTTCACTGCATTTTGAACTATGTTTAAGGTGAGCTGCACTGCTTTCATGTGTTTTCAAAATTTGGGTTAAATGTGCCAAATCATTACATACATCCTTAATAAGCTGTGAATGCTTCTCACTGAAACGTTTACATGGGAAGCAAAAAACTGCGTTTCGGGAATTTGAATATACTAAATAATTTCTAAATACTTTTTCTCCATTCGGTAATGTTCTATAATAGAACGATTCTGAAAACTTTCTGCCAGAATTATCTCTCAGAAAATGTTTGGTTATCAAGCGGGGAGGGCCATTTTCAATTAAATAATCTCTAATTTTTATAGAAATTGTATCAGGCCAGGTAGCTGGATGGTTTAATTCAAAATCTTCGTTTTGAGATATTACGTTATTAGCAAGCGAATTTTCTACGTTAACATCTAAGTTTTCTATTGGTACAATCGTGGCTTCTTCTTGATCATATTCTGATGAATTTACATTTCGAGATAAATTTTAATTATGAAATTCCAAACCAGACGTTGATGCTGATGATCCTGGTTCAACGGCTTGTCCTTCTAATCCGACTGTGTTTCTGAGATATTTATTTAGAGATCCCATCAACTTCTGATTAGCTTCCTCTCGTTGCAATTTCTTTTTTCTATTTTGTGCTCCAGACTTTTCTTCTTTTTTTGAGAACATGTTTCTAAAAACATATTTATTGCACTAAATAAAAAAAATTTAATTTTCATTCCATATACAAAAAGCATCATATGATTTTCTCTCAATGAGATACATTCCGCAAGAGAAGAAGAAGAAAAATGTGGTCACGTGCTCTAGTAACAACAACATCCGCATGTGCTATGTTTACAATGGAGTCGATAGCAGATATTCCACTGATATTAATTGATTTTTTTAATTTAGAAATTTATGATTATTACGAGAAATTAAAAAATACGCTTGGATTAATTATTAATAGTAATTTTCTTTTCAGTGTAGAAGAGCAATATATGTAAACACGATTTTATGTGTTCATTTTAACTTTTTTTATAAATGAATTAATTATCAGATCAAGGAAAGAATTCATAAATAAATATTAACGATCAAAACATGGTAAAGCAGGAACAAAAGAGTATAATGAAGATAACAATAACATATAAGAGTTACCAAAATTATACTAACCAAATGAACATTTAATTAATGGATGAAATAATAATTAAGGATCAAATGCAAATTTCATAACTAATTAAAAATAAACAAAGTTTCCGAATTTTCAACTCATCTACCACAGCTTAAGCTTGTTTGTTTACATTAGCAGTTCTTACATCACGTTGTCAGGACTGAGTGTTCTGTGCATGTTCTTGGCAAACATCTTAAAGTAACTCCTTAAAGTCCTTAAGTCCTGATCTGGAACAGGGAGCTGAATACAGCTATGTTCTTGTTTAAAAAGTACTTGGCTCTACTTCAAATTAGCATAAGCTGAAAACGCGCGCTTCTTCTGACGGGAAGTTGAAACATGAGAAGAGATAGAAAGATTTAAATTAAAATAAAACTTTGTTATTTTAACTAAAACCTTACATACTTTGCGCCAGAATTGCAGTAGTTAAACTACTGTGGTCCAAACGGGCCATGTTGAAACTCTCAATTCTAAACAAATAGTCAAAATTTAACTCTTCTAAACTTAGGCCAACCCTTACAAGGCAATATCTGTTTGTGAAAAATATTTACAGACGAAATTTGCTTTGTACATTATTCTTCAAAAAAAAATTTTTTTTTCATCTAAGTCTTACTCCTTCCAGCAAAATCTGGAAGGAAAGGAATTTTAGTACAACATAATAACAGTAATTTCTAGGTAACATTCTTTATTCTTACCCGTGTAAATTCACACACACACATTATCATTCAAGCACAATTAAATTCTTCCCCCAATGCTCTCGCACCGGTGTTGGATGAAAAGCAAACCGCCAATGTGGGTTTTCTGTGTTCGGAGGTGTTCAAATCTCCCACCTACGATCGACTAACATTAGTTAGAACTTGACATACGAGACCTCAAAAGACGCCCTATAACCAGCTAAACCTGAGGTTCTCACTAGCTTTATGTCTAACACTTTAAGTGTATTTGGTGGAGAGCCTATTTAACACTTGCATTCTAAAATTACTCAAACTTTTAACTTTTCATGCATACAATTCGCAGTTTGCACATATAATGCTTCATTCACATTGATATTGCACTTAACGTGCATTGCTAGCATAATTTGCATTTTATGAAACTTTAACAATTTCATGGCACTCATGAAATACAAATGTAGGTAAAATTTCTAAGTTTACAGCAAGTGCTTCCTATTCTTTTCTCAAGGTACTTTCCTGAAATATCACATTACACTGAAATAATAGTCCATAGACCAAATCGTGTTCTTCCATTATCAGACTTTTCATTCTAGAAATTTTTACCAGTCTTTCGACAAAGCAATACAAAATC
>KK117877.1:0-21588 GCA_000611955.2 Stegodyphus mimosarum | reverse complement strand
TTCCCCCAAGAGATTCTTTCCAATGCACTTGAACCAACTTAGCGCTTGGCCCTTCAAAGCGCTGGTAGCAAGAGCGACTTTCTGAAATTCGTGAACTGGATATAGCATGAAGTGGGAGTCTAGCTTTTCCAGGAAATTAATTACGGCTGTCTTGCCGTCAAAACTTGCCGCTGGCTTCATGGCTGCTCGCATGGTTTGTACGATGTAGCCAAATCCTTCTAGGCCAGGAGGTGCTATCTCAGGATTCTGGACAGGTACAGCAGGTATCTCAGGTTCGTCTTCTCGTCTTTCAGGCCATCCTCTTATTTTTCTTCGGGCGCCAATGTCAGGACTGAGTGTTCTGTGCATGTTCTTGACAAACATCTTAAAGTAACTCCTTAATGTCCTTAAGTCCTAATCTGGAACAGGGAGCTGAATACAGCTATGTTCTGGTTTAAATAGTACTTGGCTCTACTTCAAAAAGTTAGTTGCACCGCTTAAGAAAACAAAACAGGATAGAAATTTTACAATAATTTTATTTGTATCTTAAAGTTGCATTCAAAATCTACTTTTCAACGTAATTGCCTCTATTATTTAAGCATTTGTCTAGGCGTGGTACAAGTTTTTCGATGCCTTCTGCAAAGAAATCGCGTCCAATATCTGATAACCATTGTTGGGCTGTAGCTTTCACTTCGGCATCCGAATGGTACCGTCTTTTTGAAAGTTCTTGTTTCAGGGGACCAAACACATGGAAGTCAGGAGGTGAAAGGTCTAGGCTATAAGGAGAGTGATTCCACACTTCCCACCTAAACGTTTTCAGAAGTTCGCACGTTTGGTTTGCTGCATGCGGTCTTGCATTGTCATGCAGGAGCACAATGCCTTTCGACAGTTTACCTGGCCGTCAATTTTTAAGTGATTCCCGCAATCGTCTTAGTGTTTCACAATAAGAAGATGCATTAATTGTGGCACCCTTCGACATGAACTCTGTATGCACCACTCCTTCTCTATCAAAAAACAGCGTCATCTAACTGCAACGTTTCCATTCGAGCGAGCTGCGTTTCGTTTCAGGTGAGAAGTGGTGAATCCAAGTTTCATCTCCAGTCACAATTTTGTCCAAAAAGTCATTTCCTTCCGTTTGGTAACGTTGCAGAAATGCAAATGCACTTTCAAAACGCTTTCCTTTATGTTCCTCCGTCAATAGACGTGGCACCCATCGAGCACAAACTTTACGAAATTCAAGGTGATCGGCGATAATTTTGTGCACACTTCCATGAGAAATATCCAGTTAATTTGAGATTTTGTTTATCGTGATGCGTCTGTTTGCAAGAATGCATTCATTCACGCGAGCAGCGATTTTCGAATTTGTTGCAGTTGCTGGTCTTCCCTCTCGCTCAGCGTCGTCAATATCTGTACGTCCATTCTCAAACATGTTGCACCATTTCGAGATAGCTTGGCGCGACATTGCATTTTCTCCATACACTTCATGCAACTGCCCATAAATTTCAGTGAAGTTCCAGCTTTTTGCCCACAAAAAACGAATCACTGCACGCATTTCCAATTTGGACGCTATTTGCAGTCGTCGAGACATGTTTGAGACTGATTATCAGAAAAACTAAACTTGCCTCGTGGAAGCCGCTACGTCACGCGATACAGGTGCATGTCTGAAGTGTTGCCACAAAGTTTCATCAAAATAGCCTCTGACAGAAAATTTTTACAAAGGAGTGCAACTAACTTTCTGACTGACCTACGTAGCATAAGCTGAAAACGCGCGCTTCTTCTGACGGGAAGTTGAAACATGAGAAGAGATAGAAAGATTTAAATTAAAATAAAACTTTGTTAGCTTAACTAAAACCTTACAACGTGACCTCCGACGTCACCGGAATGTATCTCATATACTATGTATTTGAAAGTCCAGAGCCTATTTATGTCATTTGCTATCAAATAAAGATTCAAATAAAGAAACTAATTTGACTGAAAATTTAGAAACAATTTTTTTTTCGGAAAATTTATTTCTGAGAATTTAGTGTGAATTTTTTTCTTCTTTCTGCTGATTCAAAATATTTAAGTAAATTAAACCAATTTTAATACAAATTACTAAAAAGCATTTATTATAAGCAATTGAAATATTGAAAACATCTCAGGTACATAATAATTATAAACTTTTAATGAAAAAGAGCTATAATCATTAGTAATTTTTTTCGAATTTTTTTTCGTTGAAAATTGCAATTGTGTATTAGAAATAGATAAATCAAATTCTGCCCAATTAAGGGTAAGATTTGTCTGTGTTTTATAGAGATAAATAAAAAGTTGCTTTTTGAATTATTTTGTTAATTTGAAAGATAAAAGTTGTTTTTAATGAATTGTGTCGTTTTATGAATTTACTACTATGAAATTAATACTAATAATATATTTAGATTGTTCACTTACCTCTAAATAATAATCCTGTTTTTTGGAGCAATTATAAACAAAATACGATTTGAAAACTACTAATCAAAGTACTTTGCTTGAGAAGCAATTCACAGAATGTACGCACTTTATGCACAGCGACTACGTACATCCCCTGTTAATTCAAGGGCACACATACACGGTTACGGTTAGCTATGCCACCGTGCGTGTGCGACCTTGACCCCTTGACGTGGCGGATTACGGAATACTGATTCTCACATGGCCCGTTTTGAGGCTAAAATGGTGAACTAGAACCTGAAATAAGCAATAAGGTATCTGGTTTACCTCACAAAGTATAACTAAATCGAAAATAAAAAGATTAAATAAATTTGCATGTAGTAATCGTAATAAAGTTTTTCAGAAATGACAGACACTTGAGAGAGTTGAGCGAGCCCATGGGCTGAGTTGTCTTATCACATGCAAAAATATCAAGAAAGAAAACTATTAAACACATAAAACAAAGAAACATAGAAAGTAAAAAATAGCAAAATACACGTGCTCTGAAAGTGATGAAAATATATTTAAGTTGAGAATACAATAATAATTTTGAATGGCGACATTTGGTTGCCACATTTAAAAAATTTAAAAAATGTATATATATTATCATTGAAAAAAAAAAATTAAACAACGACGTTGAGCCGCAACAGCTTCTCAGCACATAAATACATGCCGATACAAAACATTCCCAATTCCTGTTACAAATTTTTAGATTGATAACACGTTACGTATGGTAGTGCGAATTCCACACGGAACGTGTTTTTATTGTTCGTATCGGCAATCCAATTTTGTTTTACACAACCGAAAACAACCCGCAGAAACGAAAACAAAAGTAAAATAAAATTAAAATATAAAATAAAAATAAAATCTTATTTTATTGCTTAGAAAATATAAAACATGCAAAATTGCAAACGTATAATTGGCAACTTTTACTTAAGTCGCATTTAAATTTAAAAAAAAAAACTAGAAATACTATAAACTTTGGCGCTCCCCTGGCCAAAGAGCCCTTGTACGGTGAACAATTTTGCCACTCCACACGACGGCCCTGCATGCATGATATTTCAGTATATGTTAGTAAAGCTACAATTTCAGTAAAAAATTGAACCCGTTTTTATTAATATTTATGGATATTTGGTTCCATATTTATGGAGGTCTGGGTCTTTTCACAACTGCGGGTATTGCGAGGCTCCAAATCAACCTTTCTTCTAGTAAATGGCCGATTAGATAGGTGTTTTAAGGGTCTTTTCACGGAAATTGTTTATAAGAGGCTTTTATCCTCAGATAGACCTAAATGAAGGCAATTCTTCCCCGAAGCAGATAGTTGTAATGTGCTTAGTCGTATTCAATTGAACAAAAAAGCCGTCTTTCTTTACAAGATAAGTGACGGTTTGATTGTTGACAGGCTTTATTTCGTACGAAAATGCCGCCCAGACGGTATAGTGGTTAGGAAAATCGACTGCGATACCAAGGGTTCGAATCCCAGAGAACGCAACGCTCTTACTGTCCGTCACTTCATAGGAGGCAAAGGTGGCCTACATATCAGCGGCCTACTTAATAAAGTGATCACCACTTCTAGTAATAGCCGAAACGAAGTCGGCTGGGAGTGGGGATGTGCAAAAGACTATACACAAATGTTTATTTTTTAGTTGATTGCAGTATTTTAAATTGTGTAATTTTTTTTTTAAATTAAACACTATAAACATAAGAATAAAAAAGAGTCGTTACTTGCATTGCAATAAATATTTATTCAGCTTACAGAGAAAAGATAATTCAATTATTCGACTTCCCAATTATTCGGTTGGACTGCGGTGGGTTTCGTGTTTTTCCTACACTACCTAAACGCCTGGGAACATTGATCAAGGACAAAGGGAAAAACACGCAGATGATAAAGGGAAAAATGCCAGCACCCGAACACCCTCAGGGCATTTAAATGCAAGACTAATTTTGACCTTGACTCGACTGTTGATAAAGAAAACTCCCACTTCAGCTCGAAAGGAAATCACACTCATTTGCTAATACAGCCGTTTCGAACAAACATTTGTACTTCTGTTAACACACTGAGCAATTAGATACGTCTTTCCGCAAATATTGGGTATGTCATCGCAAAAGACGAGGCCAAAGACCTTACGTCGTGCAGTGCACGAGACATTGCAGAATTACGGCGTTTCAGCGATTCTTGGTGTCATTTTGATTTTGTTGATTCCGTGGTGGTTGCGTTGGTGTTTATTTTATTTAGGGAGTATACTTTTCTTAGCTTTTGTTATAGCGCCTTTCGTAAATGATTGGAGACCAAGAGCTCGAGTCCCTGTCGAAGGAAAAGCTGTATTTATTTCTGGTAAGTTTCAGCATTAGTATTTTGCTACGTGCGCTAAGAGAAAAATTGCTAAATATTCAATTTTTTTAAAATGAGTAATTTGTTATGTCTTATTTAATCTATTTAAGGAACAGTAGTTATTTATTTATTTTCCCATCTCTTTTGTAAAATATTATATTCCAAAATAATTTAGAAATTATCGTAAATACAAAAATAAAAAGTTATTAACCACGAGTGATGATTATTGTTACAATTCCTTTTCTTTTCCCTTCTTTTAACTCTTGATTATATTTTTATATATTACTGAAAATGTGAAAATGAATAGCGATAAAACGTATCCAGCTTACAAATAATCTGCGATTTAAGTGTGAGGAGGAGCTGTAAAAATTTAAAGGGCAATCTGAAAAATTTGGATAAAACCGAACGAAAGAAAACTAAACAAATATTTAAAACAAATTATAAGATTTATAAAATCGTAATGAAAATTTCAATTCAGTACCTAAATAATTTTATCCTACGCAGTTACGCAAGAGTCTACATGTTTAAGAATTAGTCCAAAAAATATTAAAGATACAAAGCATGAAATCCTTAATTTAATACGAGGTGTCTAAAATACCAAAACCCAAATAGTTGTAAAAGATTACTACGATATTATTTTGTCATAAATTAACATTACGTAAAGATGTGCCTTTATTAAATAAAGATAAGACTAATTAATCAAGAAGTAGCTGCGCATTTATTTCACTACATTGCTTGTGCACAAGGCTTGCAAATATTATTTCCTTTAAATGGCAATACTATTTATTTTCGTAGTATAGGATATCCGTCTATTGAAACAATAAGCACGTCTTTGACTTTTTATTAATGAATAAAAACATTATAATAAACAAATAAATTACAATAATACATAAATAATAAAAAAAGAAAAATCTGAAAGGTTTCAGATTTTAAATTACGTCCAAAGGGTCGATTTTCTAACATTTTGTGTGTTACCTTTACGTATTAAATATGTTCTTCGTACCTAAACCATAAAATTCAGTCCAAGAGTAATATCGCAAAGTAATTTTAAAATGAGCATATCTGTAGAATTTCCGATACACAGTCTCACGCGCTGGAGATAAAAAATGTTTCTTTTCTGTACACCGTTGCCATTGCTCACCTTTAAAATCCCTGAGTTTGTTAATCAAAAATCCGTAAAAGTTTTTACAAAATATGAAATCGATAATAAAACAAATTCCAAATTTCAAATTTGGCCTTCCATATGCCCATATTCGGGTGGAAACGTTGAATATTCAAAATTGGATGGCTGTAGGTACCGTTGTTTTATCACAATGCAAGAAACATACATACATTTATGCAGATTTAATTTCTTTAAATATAATACAAGGCGATAATATTTGGTGGCTACAATCTGAATAGTGAAACAATGTTTTTAGTGAATCGATGCAAAATGCCAAAACGAAATTAATACCCCTGCTGGGCAAATAGTCCCTTTGGACTAAAACAAAAGAAAAAAAACTGTGTCTTTTGAAGATTTGTTTGAACTATTTTTCAATTTTTTGAAATGTAATTTGTTATCGATTACGTCAAATCGAATATTTGTGAAAATCTGTTTAAAAACGAATGTTACCCTAACAAAGGGTTTAGCTGCATGAGTTATTATCGTGATTCTTCCATATAGTACTTTCCCATGTGCAACGTAACTACTATCCAGTTTTCCTTAGAGCGTTTTCCACGAAAGCATCCCTTCCCTTAGGCAGGCTTTGCGTGCTTCTGCATAATTGATTAAACAAGCACAGACACATGTCATTAATCCTATAATTTATTATGAGAATGCAGAATTGTAATTTAAAACATACTGAGATATTATTCCTTTATGAAACTAAGCATTAATTTTATAAATGAAATAGTAGATTTTCGTTCATTTTACAAATGTGCATGATATAGTCTAATTTCATAAATGAATATACCCTACATATATTCATAACAGCGATGATAAAATCGAAATTTATGTATATTTTTGAATTACTAGATAACTTAGTAAGTTGCTTTAGCATTTATCTGTATGATTTTAATTTTCTTTCTTCTATTGTAATAACAGTTTTGGGTTGGCTTTAAAATACCTAATTTAACACAATTCATTAATTTCATGTCTATAAAAGCCATAACCATCTAGTACGAAAATAATAACGAAATAATAACGTAATCAATAACGAAAAACTGGCCTCTTTGAATTCCGCTGCGCTTATCATATTTAGAGCATAAAAGTAGAACCAGTTTGTTGATTTTAACTGGTTGCAAAATGCCAGCTGGCTTCGAATGTCAAGTTAGGACACTTAACTGCAGTGTACTGAGCTGTGGCGCAGCTAGTCTCCAGGCTGATATCTCCAGTTCTGACAAAGTAAAAATATTATAAATAATAAAAAAAAGAAAATCTGAAAGGTTTCAGATTTTAAATTGCGTCCAAAGGGGCGTTTTTTAAACATTTTGTATGTTCTTCGCATTTAAACCATAAAATTCAGTTAAAGAACAATATCGCAAAATAATTTTAAACTGAGCATCTTTAGAATATCATTAGAATTTCCTACACACAGTCTCCCGCGCTGCAGATAAAAATGTTTTTTTCTGTACAACTTGCCATTCCCGCTTTGAAATCCTTGAGTTTGTTAATGAAAAATTCGTTAAAGTTTTACAAAATATGAAATCGTTAATAAAACAAATTCCAAATTTCAAATTTGGACTTCCAGATGCCTATATTCGTAGCAGGATTACGGCATTCAAAATTCGATGGCTTTAGGTACCGTCGTTATATCACAATGCGAGAAAAATACATACATTTATGCACATTCTTCATTATTTAATTTCTTTAAATATAATACAGGGCTGCAATATTTTGTGGCAACAGTTTGAAAAGCGATACAGACTTTTAATGTTTCCGACGCAAAATAGCAAAACGAAAACAATAGTCCTTCAGAGACAAAGCCCCTTTGGACTAATAAAATTTTTAAACGCGTTTTATCTCTGTTATATAGTTGAAGACCCTTTTAATGCTTTTTAAACATCTCGAAGCAGAGCTGTTTAGATGCATATTGTTTTCAGTTGGGGGACTTTGCGTCCTAAAAAAATAGAAAATTTATCATTTGAAAAAAAATATTTATTGAAATAAAATAAATGCACAGTTAATGTTTTAACTGTTATTATCTTTTAATGAAATAAGCGCATAAGTTTCTGCGTGCTGTCTATCCGATGATATCACAGCAAAAAGTTTCTGTATTTACATATTAGCGCAACCACCTTGGCGCAGCTTGGCGATCTTTTATAGAAGAAAATGGTGATCCAATGAATTTTTGGATTGCAACTTACAATGGATGTGGTTATCCGAAGAACTGTTATGTGCATAGTTGCCAGAGTTTGGGGAATTTTGAAAATTTGGCGATTTTTATTCAAGTGGTTGCGATAATACGTAAGTACCATTTTGTTTTTCTACTATTTTAAACAGCTTATTTTAAATATCAGATTTTTTTGTTGTTGTTGTTGTTCTGTATACTCAATTTTTGGCGGATTTAGTTCCTAAATAAGTAAGCCGATCCTTACTTACGAGGCAGTTTCAAATGATGAACTGCAGGGTTCAGGTGCATATTAAATTCAAACTGCAGTTCCTGTTTTTAATTAAAATCAAAATTCAGTTTCGTCTAATAATTTATTTTTATTTATTTATTTATTCATTTTGAAATTTTAGTGATAAACTCTTTGAGATTTCAGAATATAAACTGAAGTTTTATAATTAAAAATTTTAGCTGTTTTAATAATCTTTAATTTTGTGTATGGACAGTTAGTTAGTCACAAAATATTTTGTCAAAATTATTAACCCGCTTTATATTTTTAGAATGCAATTTCAATCTTATTTCCTTTCTAAATGTTAATGAAAATTTTTTGTCGACTAACACTTTTGGCGAATTATTTGAGTGGATAAGATCGATGAACACTGCTAATTTGATCTGGGTTTCAAATCTCGGAATAAGGATTGGCTGCATGGGCGTTTTCGTAGTTTTCTTCATGTTGACATCAAATGCGAGTCAGTTTCTCTTAAGCACCCCTATCCCTAAGAAGATAGCTCTTATGTGCTTTGCCTAATTAAAATCAACCAGACACCTACTAATTAATGATCATCACAATCAAAGTTTAAATCAGTTTGAACATTTATCGAATTGCTATTTTTGTCATCCCTTTCGCAGATATCATAATATTATTACCGTTTTCATTGTTATCGTAATTTTTCTCATTATCATAAGCTCTCATTCTTATCGTAACTGTTATCATTTTTTTCCCACTTTCCATGACCTGAAACTACTACTTTGCTTCTTTTTTTAACGTCTGATAATGAAAGCTCATAAATTCCTTCATATTTGAAAGTTCATCCTTCAAAGATCTCCTTCATACTTTAGCGAAAAGAAATACGAGAAAATTTATATGTTTTCCTTGCAGGATAGATAACACGCACCAAACAATTTTCTCGCGAAAAATATATGCATCAACTTTATATTTCCGATGAGAAATTTATTTTCGTTATCAACTGTCATTTCGATCTTAATAATTTTTTTAATCTAAGAATTTTATTTCTTATGCTAATTGTTTCAATAACAAAGCAATAGAATGCTTTTATTGATTCTAATTACTTTGGGCAAAAGAATATTATTGTAAGTAACAACAACAACAAATTTAATTTAACGGTAACCTAAACGGGTAACCTTATCTTCCTACAGAGAACTGTATTGTTCTGTAACAGGAAAGATCCTAAAACTCTTGTAGTCCATTCTTAGTATACTAAATAAAATTTAAGGGAAAACATGTTCTTTAAATAATTCTCTGTAGGAACAGGAGTAGACAAGAACTAAGTACCTTTCTGTTTCACAATAAAATATTACTTTTGGATGGAATACTATGCAAATTGATGCACAGCTATGTCTTGAATAATTAAATCTTTGGTTTAATTAAATAAATGTAAAAGTCTCTACATGACAGTAATTTACCGTGAAATAATATCATAGCAACTTTTTTCGATTATATTTTTAATCTTTTTGACTCAGCTAGTACTGTTCTGTCATGTCAGGCTCTGTTAGTAGCCGAGTGGTTAAGACCATTAATACTGAGTGTCCAACCCGATTCGATGACGGCAAATGGAGGGGTCGTGGTTTTCTCCGGTGTGCAACGTGAATATGAGCAAGTTTTTCTTAGAAAGTCTTTGAGGAACGCATCTGCCCCCACCCAAACAGATAGACCTTCGCCATTTTCAAATAATCAAACCTGAACCTGTCATCTCGAAACTGATAATTAAGACATTTTATTTGTAGCCTTTCATAAATACGAATAGATACGGATTACGCCTTTAACCCTCTGACCGGCCAGGGTTTTTGCTAAAAAACCACAAATTTTCCAAAACTACTATGAAAAAAATTATTTTCTTGATTTTAATGTAAAAATTCTCCTGGTATTTTATACCTGGATTTGTGTACTTTAATATATTGCCTTAATTTCCCTGACATATTTTAATATGCACGTATATATACGTTCGTACAGATATCACAAAAAATATTCTAGGCCGTATATATACGACCTTGCCGGTTAGAGGGTTAAAAGATAAGCAGGTGCCCACCAGCAGCCGAGGGGTCAAAGCGTTGAACACTCCAGGTCGATCCAAGTTCATATATTGTGTCTGGCTTATTAATAATTTAGATATATAACTCGTATTAACTGTATTCTAAGCATTTTTCGCCTTAGATTGACATAACTGATTTCCTTATTATTGTGTATATTGATATGCAGTCTGTCAACTATTTGAACGTTTTCCTGAAGATATCCTTTCAAAAGCTCTTGAAAAAACAATTGCGAAAGCGCGTTTCAGCCTTGGAGACGGTAATTAACAAGATTCCTGAAGCGTTTAGAGTAGTTGTGAATTATTGTGATAACTCTCGAGGAAATCTTTATAATGTTTTTCATGCTCTCAAAGCAGAGCTTAGTTTCTAAAATTAGAAGTGCCGGAGCCCTATGCAAAACCATCAGGAAAGAGAACAAGAGTAAATAAATTAAATGGCCATTAGAATCATTAATAATTTTTAAATTATATAGTTAATTATTCAAATTAATTAATAGTTGTATTGTTATTTAGTTGATAATTATTATTCAATCAATTTATAATTAATTATTGTTCATTAAAATAATTAAATGATTAAATTTAAATATAAGAAATAAATTAAAATTTAATAACCGATTTTTAATGTAATTTTATAGATCAGATTTCTATTGAAATTGTTATTCAGTTACACAGAAGTGCCGGAGCCTTCTGATTTAGGGCTCCGGTGCGCTTTGTCTAGAATTATGATTTATGCCGAAAAGTAAGAAGTACCGGAGCCGGGCTCCGGCGCAATTTATGTTCTGCTTCATAGGTACAAGTGGCAATAAAGTTTCGTCTCTCCAGTTGTATACTCATCAAAGAATTTTCCATCGGACTCTGTAAGTTTCAGATTCGAAACATGAAAGCGATTCTAAAAACCTTTAAGCTAGTGCTTTAAAATTATCATACTAAAAACTTCAAATATAATACATTTTATTAGTGAGAGTAAATTGAATAAACGAAAATTACAATTATTATTAGTTAATATTTTGTGACAAATGAAGACCAGCGCTTAGCTTATCTCCTCTAAAATCTTCATTATACCATACTGTGTATTCTACATTTAAATGGTCTTGGGCCGTCCAGTTTGGGTCAAACTATATATGCCCTTGCATTTTAAATCTACACCTCCTCCCTCCCATGAATGTGTTGGACCTAATAGAACCACTCTACTCATAAGGCCTCTATTATTTATTGCTTCATCGGTTTACACTTTTTTTCTTTCAAAGGAAGAAAATGACAATTAGATACGTTCAGTGAAATTTTTCAAGAAAGCTAGCAGATAAAGAAAATTCAAACTTGAAAATTTCGCCTAAGTTCTAACTTTTGATTACTAAAAAAGGCAAAAACCGCTAAACACTGGTTATTCAACTTATTATTATTTGCATATAAACATTACGTATATGGAAAAATCCCTGTGCTTTTGATGCATTTCGTCTATGATTTAGGTATACCTTTGTGGCACTTGGGCTCGAGGGTGCACCTTCGTACCGTTTGTTTACATTTTGTCAGCCAATCCGAAAAGAGTATTATTACTAATCAAATGTATTGTATATGTGTTACCATGAGATTACATTTTTACGGCAATGCCGTTTGGAAGATTAATTTTTTAGTCCAAAGAGGCTTTGTCCCTGAAGGGCTATTGTTTTCGTTTTGGCATTTTGCGTTGATTCGCTATAAATGTCCGATTCACTTTACAAATTGTTGCCACCAAACATTATCGCCCTGTATTATATTTAAAGAAATTAAATAATTAAGAATATGCATAAATGTATGTATGTTTCTCTCATTGTAATAAAACAACGGTACATAGAGCCATCCAATTTTGAATAACGTACGTTTCCATCCGAATATGCGCATCTGGAAGCCCAAATTTTGAATTTGTTTTTTTATCTATTTCATATTTTGTAAAACCTTAACGAATTTTTGATTAACAAAATCAACGATTTAAAATCGAGCAATGGCAACATAAATGGAGATAAAAACCCTTTTTTCTCCATCACGCGGAACGGTGTATCAGAAATTCTAAAGACATGCTCATTTTAAAATTATTTTGCGATATTGCTGTTGAATTGAATTTTATGGTTAAGGTGCGGAGAACATGATATTTAATAAATAAAGTTAACACACAAAACGTTGGACGTAAAAAAAAAGACCCTTTGGACGTAATTTAAAATCTGAAACATTTCAGATTTTAATTTTTATTTTAGTCCAAAGGGGCTTTGTCCCTGAAGGTTTCGTTTTCGGATTTTGCGTCGGAAACATTAAATATCGGTTCACTTTTCAAACTGTTGCCACCAAATATTGCAGCCCTGTATTGTATTTAAAGAAATTAAATAGTGAAGAATGTGTATAAATGTATGTATGTGATGGTACTTTGAGCATCGAACTTTGAATGACGTAACCCTGCTGCGAATATGGGCATCTGGAACCCGAAATTTGGAATTTGTTTTATTGTCGATTTCATAGTTTGTAAAACTTTAATGAATTTTTGATTATCAAACTCAAGGATTTGAAAGCGAGCAATGGCAACGATATACAGAAAAAAAAAATTACCTCCAGCGCGTGAGACTGTGTATAGGAAATTCTAAAGATGTGCTCAGTATAAAATTATTTTGCGATATTGTTCTTTAACTGAATTTTATGGTTTAAATGCGAAGAACATGATCTTTAATAAATAAAGGTAGCGCATAAAGTGTTAAAAAAACTCCCCTTTTGACATAATTTAAAATCTGAAACATTTCAGATTTTTCTTTTTTAGTCCTAAGGAGTCTTGTCCCTGAAGGACTATTGTTTTCGTTTTGCGATTTTGCGTCGGAAACATTAAAAGTCTGAATCACTTTTCAAACTTTTGCCACAAAATATTGCAGCCCTGTATTATATTTAAAGAAATTAAATAATGAAGAATCTGCATAAATGTATATATGTTTCTCCAAATGTGATGAAACAACGGTACATAGAGCCATCCAATTTTTTATAATGTACGTTTCCACCCGAATATGCGCATCTGGAAGCCCGAATTTGGAATTTGTTTTATTATCTATTTCATATTTTGTAAAACTTTAACGAATTTTTGACAAACTCAAACGATTTTAAAGCGAGCGATGACAACCTTCTATCCGGAAGGGGACCTTTTTATCTAAAGGGCTTAGAACTGTGTATCAGAAATTCTAAAGATATACTCGTTTTAAAATCATTTTGCGATAAGGAACTGAATTTTATGGTTTAAGTGCGAAGAACATGATTTTAGTAAATAAAGGTAACACACAAAACGTTTTGAGATAGAGAGAGAGAGAGATTTTAATTATAATAGTTAATTATAATATTTTTTCCAGTATGCTTATTCCGTAAACAGGCATTAATGTTGGTTGCAGATGTTTCCAGTAAATGAGTTTTTTATTTCAGACATTCCCTGTTCAAGGTGTTATTATTATTATTTCATTATTTTGTCTTCTTTATGTATCCATTCTTTGCAAATGCAAATAGCGAAGGCATGACGCAATTCAGGTTTCGCAAATAGAAAAAAAAGTTTATTATTTGTACAAGTAAATAAACGAAATATTAAAAACGAAGCCAAATGATGATTATTTGTTTTACCTCTGTGTTAAATTAAAGCATAAAATAAGCTATGTATTTTTAAAAGGGAATGCCTGATAACATGGAAATAACATACACATTTGCAAAAGAAATAAATTTCTGAAGTGTGAAAAGAATAGGAATTAATAAAAGTGTAGTAATAATATACTCACGAGTAGAAAATCGCTTTACAGTTGCGTCGAGATCGTCTTGTAAGCCAATGTTTTAGTTTTTGCACAAATTCATAAACCCAGCTATTTACATCACCTAAACTCTTCAAATTGCTTCTGATATTATCAGCATCTATGTTGGATTTTATAATTGTATTATTCCATGAAGAAAGAAGTTGATTTGCAAAAATTTGCGCATATATATATTTTTTTATCAAATTCATCATTCAAAGAAAACAAACGAAAATTTTTGCTCATCAATATCACTCATGTATGTCATTCAGCGAAAACGACACCACAGCAATCCCACCTAAACATTATTATGTCAAGGCGTTCTCAAGCATAGAGGAAATGATATCATCGGAGAATATATCTTATCAAAAGGACGGAGTTTTTGCTATGCCCGAGACACGGTACAGAATGTTTATATGCTTCCGATTTGAAAGCCAGGGAGCGGGCTTACAACATGAGCACGACCGTTGGTTTCCCGTTGTGTAAGATGAATACGAGTCAGTTCCAGTTTTCTCTTACGGCATTTTTCTCCTACGCACGTATCATATGTATTACTTTGTGATAAGTAACCTGCGAAAGCATGAGCAATTTCTAAATTTACTAAGAAATCTATAACATTATGAAGTTAGTTGTATTCGAATCATTAGATTGCATTCGAAGCCTGGGTGTTATACGAGGGATGTCTTCACTGCGGACTGCCTAAGGAGAACTAGTTAGTATGCAGCATTATGAGGTAAACTACGAAAATTCCCTTCAGCCAATCTATTCGCCAAGAAGAAAGTCCTGAACAAATTATTAGTGCTTGGCGATTTTAATCATTCTACCACTGGTTAGCTAAATATTATGAGGAATGCACAAAAACTGGATAGACATTTTGAATTATGGTAAAGGATATTAGGGTTATGTGCCTAAGGGAATGCGCCTAGCATCGCCCAAGCGGTAAAGTCTCTGAACAGTAGTAGTTTGGTCCGCGGCTCGAATCTCGGCGAACGGGCTAGCTGCATGGACGTTTTCATGACTTTATACAAAATATTTCTTTCATTCATGACATTCACATGTATACTGTTCAATTTCCTTACAAAGTCCTCCCCTTAGGCAGACAGCCCTTGAGTGCTTTGCCAAAGTCAAAGAAACCAAACCAAACCTAAGAAAAGGAATGTCTTCTTAGATGAAATGGCTACAAGCAGCCACGACAAGAAGAACGCGTAAGATTTTTTTTTTTTTTTTTTCTAAACCAATGGTAGGCCTTTAACCGATTTCGGCTTTGCCACTGCTAAGGTCACTTTATTATGGAGTCACCTAATAGGTGGGCCACCTTTCCCTGCTATGAAGGGACGAAAAGTTACAACCATGCCTTCTCAGGGTTTCGAACCCGAGCCGTTTGGTATCGCAGTCGGCTTCGTAGAGGCTTTTTTACTTCTAACAAACCCATTACATACCACTTTGAATAAAAGCTATTTAATACATTTTCATTCAAAATATCAAGCAAGTATTGTGCTTGATATTTTGAGTGTCCGAAGCAGTTTTCTTCTTGACTATCTGGAAGTTTTGAAATAATCGGATTTATTTAACAAGTAAGTCGTGCATGCCAATTTCTCTACATTTCAATCTGACTATAGTGTAATTTTAGCTTGGGGGAAAGAATTGTACTCGGTACATTTCCATTTTTTGTTTTCCAAATTTGTTTCCACTTTGCCTAGGACAAACATTATTCAACGCGAGTTATGTTTCATAGTATAATAAAATGTTCATACTATAATTAAAAAAAGTTAATACTTCACACTATAATAAAAAGTACTCAAACGATTGTGTTAAACTTCCTTCAAATTATTCTTTCAGATATTCCTATGCAAATTTTATTAATGCAAAATCTGTTATTTTATTCAAAATTATAAATTAATCGGTAAATTTTTCGAATCTTTTCGTTAGCTTAGATGATGTAACCAGTTTCCTAAAAAATATTTCTACTTAAAGAATAAGCATAGTACATAGAGTTTAATAAAAGAAATTGAAATTATTTTGAATGTTCTGTTTCTTCGTAGTTCGTATAATTATTCCCAAAATTTCTAAAATTAACTTCACGTGATGGCGCCATTTTGAGCTACATATGACCGTGACGACATAATTTCTACATCAATAGCGAAGTGTGTCAGGCTGAGCTTTTGTAACACACGTCAGTTAGTGCAAAGCTGACGTTTTTCATAATAGTATATTAGTATGAGAGAAAATTCCGAGGATTTTACATTGCCTCGCTGTTTTTAATCTAGAATTTTCACATAAGACAGTGAAATGAATTTAAACATTGTTTATAATTCTAAGGTTATGTGTAAGTTTTATGGTATTATGTCGTGTAATGCCACTCAACGAGTAATCTCTAGCTGACGTTTCAGGTCGTACTGTTACTTTGATACTTATCTTACATTTTCCCGAATGGCAACAGTATAAAGCGCTGAGATAAAAGTGTTTCATTTCGAATAATGTTCCCACTTTTCGATTTCATTTTTGTGTTCCCAGAATGCCAGGAATATGCATACATACGAAGTAAAGGAAGTATTGTAATCGCGAAAAATTTCGGGTATCATATTTCAACGGAAATATCCATTTTGCCTGTTCCCGAATCCATTTGCACGATTTTTTTTTCGTCACATCTGTATGTATGGACAGAATAAAGGACTCTTTTTTTTTCCAAAACTTGTTCTAAAATTGATTAAAAATGGATTCTAAAAGGATTTTTTTCATGACGTCTGTACGTACATATATATAATATCTCGTCCAACTGAAAAACGATATGCCATAGAACGTTTAAATATTGTATATGGGGCTGATATATATATATATATAGGATGTCTCAAAAGGTCGTTGCAAACTTAACAAGCTGGTCTGTTATATCATAAGAAATAAGATTTACATAGGAACTTGTGTTCGAAAATGCGAACGGCGACCGCTGGAGGGCAATGTTCGCAGGCTTATTGGGAAGTGTGATCATTTCAGTAGAGGACGCTGCAAGAGAAGGATGACTATGTTTACTAACTCAGTTCTTTACGGACATTTTGTGGAAACAGTGTTGTCGGATCTGATGGTTGATGATCCATCAGCTACACGCCGAAACATCTGATTTTAGCATGATGGAGCGCCTGCACATTTTAGCAGCACTATGTGAGAATATAGAGGCGGATCAGTCGCATAGCCACCGCGATCTCCCGAACTTGACTCCCATGAATTTATGCCTATGGGGATACATGAAGTCTATGGCGTACGAAACAACGAAGTTTGGCAACGACCTTTTGAGACACCCTGTATATAAATATAATATAATATAATACAATATAATATATGTAATAATAAAAAAAGTCTGTAGTGCTGACCAGGAGGAATTTTAACGTCGTAGAAGTGTTGATCTATAACGAATAGGAAATTGGAGGCGAAAGCAGATTAACTCTTCATTTTTTATTTCCGCTTGTTGTGGCCACATTCAACTTGGCACATGAAATGTGCCTATTCCAAAATAGCTCACATTTTAGATTAATTTTCAGTAAGAAAGAAGAAAGTAGCAGACAGCAGTCCAACTAGACCGAAGCGTAAAGAGCAAGTGCGTTACGTTCAGGGTGAAATCCCAATTCAGACTGAGTTAGTTTTGGTTTACAATGCATTTTGATTGGATAGTTAATACTTCTGTAAAATTATTATTGGTTACTTGACTTTTAGTTCCATTTACATCATCAGAATTATGTAAGTGCCATATGGCATGGATCAATCTAGAAATGACGCAGTGCGTAGAGAGGTTATTATTTTTAGAATTGAGAAGGGAAATTTACGTTGTTAATTTAATCTTAGACATATTCTTTATTTTTCTTACATATTCCCCCTCGTCAAGGAAAGAAAGGCGTAGCGACAAAGAAGCCTTTTTAAAGGAAAAGCGTTAAAGCAAATGAAGAGAAATAATTTGAAAAAATACCAATTTTGAAATTTTGACCAAAAAATACAAATCCTGAAATTTTGACCAAACTAATTACTTATATAATTGCAAAATATTAACTTATATAATTGTTTAAATAATATTTTAGAGTCCTTTAAAAATTCAGTCCAAACGTTTTTGTAATTTGCAGTCCATATAATTAAATTTCTTCAGAGAAGTCTTTGTAAAGCTTTGAACACAATATATCACAGTTGAAAAACCTTTGCACACATATTACTGATTTTGAATAATCAAAATAAATTTCAAAATTTTCAGAACACATCTAATTTTCATTCTTATAACTTATATTTTAACATCATAAATTTGATAATAGTATTGCTAAAATTATGGTTTTACCAATATTGTCTTTCATTTGCAATTTCTGAATTTAACAAACTGAAAGGCCTCGCAATACTTCTAAACAAACATATCCATCATTAGGGCTAGCCTCTTGAGCTAACCAGTGTGTTTTGCACTGGTGGCTCAGGGTGCCTAGGCAGTTACTTGAAAAAGCCTCCGTTCCTTACATAAGGTAACTGGCCTTTGAGAACTGCACTACTACATTCCATAATAAAAAAAAGTATAATAATAATAAAAAAAAATTACACTCAATCATGAAATGAGAGCCTTCAACATTATCTTATATGAAGAGGGTAAAAGGAACAACTGTACAGAGGTAATAATAGGCCTCTGTTTCGGAACCAGTACTCCCTCAACATACTTTATACTTTACAGCAACCCATAAATTTTTAACATGCATTAACCATAATTTCATATTACTTATCTGTACTAATTTCACTTATTTTTGTATCCACTTCATTTTTAGAATAATTATAAAATTCTTATTCAAAATTTTCAACACAAATTTCAAAATATATTTATGTTAACAACCTTCCAGAAAAATAATTAAATCTTCTTCACTAACCTCACTAAAGTATTAGAGTTCGAATTTTTAATATCATTTTCATAAAACAATACTATACTTTTAAGAAGCAGCAATATGTATTCAGATTTTCAATATAATAATAATAATGATTAGTAATTTCAATATGATATTTTTAGTTGCACTAAATAAAACCTTTTGGAAAAATCCAGACCACAGACTTCGAAATGAGACGATGAATAAACCTTGCAAGAAAAATCATTCTCAATTCACTAAAATGTTTTCACATTTAGAAAAACACCATATTTGAAGACTGAGACACTTGGAAGATATTTTTCAAGTACACACTAAAATTACGAGAAAAGCACAGCATTAGAATGTCGTCACACTACGGCCTTGAAACAAAAAAAAGGAAACGCATATCCGATGAACTTTCAACAGCCGGCATTAAATCAAATTCCTAATTTTTATTTCGCAGTCCCGTCACTGGAAACGGTTGAGAGTTCATTGGAGTAAATTTTTGCCCAACACATCCATTGGGGTTAGCTGCGGAGATCGATCCTACCGGCTCATTGTAATAATAAAAAAAAAGTCTGTAGTGCTGACCAGGAGGAATTTTAACGTCGTAGAAGTGTTGAAATTGGAGGCGAAGGCAGATTAACTCTTCATTTTTTATTTCCACTTGTTGTGGCCACAATCAACTTGGCACGTTCAGGGTGAAATCCCAATTCAGACTGAGTTAGTTTTGGTTTACAATGCATTTTGATTGGACAGTTAATACTTCTGTAAAATTATTATTGGTTACTTGACTTTTAGTTTCATTTACATCATCAGAATTATGTAAGAGTCATATGACATGGATCAATCTAGAAATGGCGCAGTGCGAAGAGAGGTTATTATTTTTAGAATTGAGAAGGGAAATTTAAATTCTTAATTTAATCTTAGACATATTCTTTATTTTTCTTACATATATATATTCACCTGCCTTAAAAGTCCTTACCCGAACTTAATTTCGCTATGGTCGGTCGTAATCATATACTTCTAGTTGCAGAAGTGTTTTAACTGACGGAAATATTTATGTTTTGGCAATATCAAAATAAAAAATACATATATTAATTTTCAATAAATAACGAGATCTAACTTTTAATGCAATCTTCCGGTTCCTGTACGTTTTTCTGAGACAGTTTCACACACGTTGTGCAAAAATAAAATTATAAGTTTGATTTCCGTATGACAAAAATTGAATGGGATATGCAATTTTTGATTTCATTTTCAACTTGTCTTGAGAGATCGGTTAATTAAGTTAGAGTAAATAAAGGAAATAAGTTTAAATGAAGTGCAGAAAAAAATTTATGCAATTTAAGAGGCCGTACAAGGAAGTCATGTGGGAATCAGACTTTTTCTTAAAAATTTTATTGTTGTCTCTTAAATGCACTCATGATTTAATTTTAACTGGAGAGTATGAATCCAAGCGTATTATTTGTATGGCCGCAGTTGCAGAACCATTTTTCAGGCATTTGTGTAGAAATGCGAATAAATTCGAAGTCTGAAATTCAAAGCGTCCGATCACTTTTGGTTATACAATGTACATCTGAATGGAAAATGTCTTTTAAACAACTGTATTTCCCTAATTTAAACGTTCCATGAAGCGCCATATCTGACACGTTACCCGGAATTAAAGGAGCTCGAAGATGTATTCTCCCGTAGAAGATGCTCGATCTTCATCATCGCTCGAAGATGTACAGAGACTGTTCGCACATTTTTTAGAAGATTTTAGTAAGCGGTAATAAAAAAATCGTTTGCTGCAAAAGAAGTAATTGCAATTGTACTATGTTTTTAAAAGTCAAAATTATCATCTGTGGCTTGAAAGTTTTGTTTTTATTCAAAATGGCGAATTTAACAAAGCAGTGGTTTGAGGGCTACATTTACGCTCTTTCCGAAGAGAAATATGCATACTCCGTTATCCAAAAACGATTTGAGAGTCATGGTTTTGTGATGTCTAAAGCGTCGATAGGTAATATCATCAAAAAAACGTCAAAAGGGAAAAAAACGTCAAATTGGAGCCTCAAGTGGGACAAAAATTCCAAACAAGTATCCAAGGAAAAAACGGACGTCTTCGAGGTACGTTGCGTAATGTTAAAAGAAAATCCCCCTAGTCAAAGGCTAGGTGTCCACTGTAAACAAAATGATAAATGTTGATTTAAATCTTAAGAAAGCGAAAAAACGCAATGTGCATCGTCTTCTTCCAAAGCATATCGCTCAACGCAGGACACGCTGCAGAATTCTATATGAGAAACACTTATCCAAAGAAAAATGGAAAACAATTGTCACAATAGATGACGCATGGGTGTATTTAAATGACTGTAACAAAAAAAGAGCCATTTATTATCATAAAAGGGGATAAAAAAATTTAAGTACATGGTTCAAAGAATCGAAAGAATGTTTTTCTAAGGAATTCATGATTGTTGTTGGTTTTTCTTATAATGGCAAATTAAAAATAAAGAGATTGCAAAAAAAGTCAAGATTAACTCCAAATACTATCAGGAACATACTTTATCGCCAATTTTTCTGAATGAAATACCATCG
>KK117876.1:1827172-1844081 GCA_000611955.2 Stegodyphus mimosarum | reverse complement strand
AGACCCGGGGTGCTTTCCATCAAAATTGGGGAAGAAACTGAGCAAAGTCGTACTGACACTTGTATGGTGCTCGAGGCTTTTGCCAACGACAGGAGCAATGTTGTACTCCTTGCCTAGAAGAATTTTGTGGGTTTTCTCTGATGTTACTATCAGGCAAGTGAAATAAGTCAAAACAACAACATATACTCATCTAACCACAAACCCAAGAACCAACAGAAGATCAATAACAGTATAAAATTTAAAGCATAGATCTAGCGAGTTAAGTTTATTGAAATCAGACGGAAGAGAAAGGAAAATTACAAATAATAATAATTTTAACCGATAATTATCAATCACGAAGCTAAATAAAACATTTAAAAAGATCATATTTATTTTAATGACTACAGACTCTTTGTGAACATTTCAACACCATATAAAAATCATGCGAATAACTGAACCATATAGGAATTGCGAAGCAATCATGTATGGCACGCAAAATGATTAGGGTTTCATAGTGATAGCGCATGCGTAGACTGAGCAGCTCTTTTGTTAACCATGTAAATAGAAGGCTGTAGTGGAACGTTAAAAATAATGTTTCGTTATGTACTAGCGACACACATTTAATTAGAAATCGCTACGCCTCGTCGATCATAAAAAGCCCATTATAAGCAATATATTGAGGTCTGTACGCGAAGAATGATCCGTTTGTGAGGAAAAGGATTTTTCGATCTTGACATCGCTATTCGTATGAGGCATAATATCTCATTCGCTGATGCGTATGTGGAAACTTAGAGTTCAAGCGAACTGGACAAATCACAAACTTGGCAGTGGATCACGAAATGTCACATCAGTCATCATGAGATGATAATACCATCTGCATGTCAATGACGAACGGTGCATGTTAATCTCGAAAATTGGCATAAAGTTGGAAAGCTACTACATAAGTGCCATTGTCAAGTCTGAAGTTCTTCGTCGTCTGCTGCGCTGTGCATCATATGTATGCATGTACTTGCGCAGGGCTCCCTTTACGTAAAGCCAACCATGCTTGAGGCTATAAGTACAACTGGCACCCAAACTAGCATCAAATTCTTTTTCCCGTTAAATCTCACGTCACTCTTGAAAACAAAGATGATCGAGTAAGTGTTTAATTCAGCATTAAATGTTTAATGCTGAATTCAATGGCAGCTGCCAAGATGTTTCTTTGAGGCATCCTTGGGTACGATGGACGATCTCTCCCGCTGAGAACTGAATCTTATGTGGCAAGGTATTTTCTCCCTCCTTTCCGCGTGCCTTCATGGTGTAATTGGAAGCATATTCGATGCGTATTTGAGAGGTCCAAGGTTCGTGTCCTGGGGAGAGCATTGTACATATTTCACGTCCCCTGCTTCAAAATAACCTAATGACTCTTGTGGCGCCCGAACTATAAGGTGCTGGACGATAATTCGTCACCACCACGATTTGACGATTGGATCTCTAATCCTCCGCTGCCCTTTAAAAGGGAGAGTGTTAAGGTATTTTCTTACAATTTTCCGCATGCCTGCATGGTGCATCTGGAAGTGGTGTCCGCACTAAAAGTGGTTTAATTGCAAATGACCCCCGAACTAAAATGTTCTGCGCGATAATTCATCACCACCACTATTTGACAGTTGGATCTCTTATCTCCTGTCGCCCTTTATAAGGAGAAGTATGTAAGATATTTTTTTCCTCCTTCCCGCATGCCTTCGTGGTGTGATGGTCAACACACTTGACGTGCATCCGAGAGGTCCAAGGTTCGAGTCCAGGCGAGGACACTGTATATTTTTCACTTCTCCTGCTTCAAAACAAGCTGATGACTCTATAATATGTATGTATGTAATATGTATGTAAAACAGGAAAATATTTGAGATCGTAATACGAACATTTAGATAACTACATGACTAACTTATCTAAAAAAAAGGGAGCAGTAACCAATACGGAATTTCAGACATATGTCTGGATTAACAAAATGAGTGTAAATTTACAGTAGAAACAATATTTAATGAGAAATTAAGCTTATGTATTTTTTCGTAGGGTACTGTTTTTCATGAAATAACTCAGCATATTTGTAACAGAAAATATATTAGGCTCTAAGAATTTTCTCACCAATGATTTTAGAAGTTATTTCGATTCCTTCAGATAGAAGATAAAAAAAATCCAAATATCGCAGTAACATGTCAGAATAAAAGTACTAAACTTGTTGACTGAGCAAAAAATAATAAACAAAAATTTTAACGGCCAACTAGAACTACCCGCAAATAAAAATATCAGATGGCGTGTTTTTGTACGGTAGACGTAATAATCTGATATTTTCAGATCCTGAAAATAATACTTCTTAGAGGTCACATTTTTATTGCTTGCTAGCAGTTCTTCTTTTAAAATATTAGTTCTGAATAGAGAATAATATTTTATATAGAAATCTGCCTAATATCAATTGGTTTCTTAGCAATCAGTTTTTTGCCAACTGTTAGCAATATTGATAAAAATCACTTATGCATAATTCAAAATAAAGAAAACATTAAGTATAAGGTAAAGCAGTGAGTTTATTAAAAAATCAGTAAAATTTAAATAGGCTGTCTTATGTATTTAAAAATATTCATCTAAGTAACTTATGGATTGTTTTCTAAGTACTAACAATAAAAGTGTAAAAATTAGTTAGCGTGTAAATACCGCTTTGTGTATTCAGGCTTTGAATAAACTTTCCAAAAAGATGGTTAAGGAATTCATTTAAATTGTTTTTAACATATATATGTATTATATCATACATTATGCTGAAACATAACTAACTGATAACATCTTTTCTTTAAAAAGGGCATATATATATATATATATATATATGCTTGTGTAAGATATATATATATATGTGTGTGTGTGTGTAAGATAAATATGAAAGCAAACTTCTAATTTTAATTGGCTATAACATCGCTTATTTTTTATTTAATACGGAGACTTCCTTTCTCTATCTCAAAAATAGTGCTTATAAGTGTAAACTGCGTTATTCAAATTAATCACGGGATTCTACGTAACGCTTAAAACAGATACCTCTCGTTCATTCAAAATAACTGTAGACCAAAACATTTCTAACTCGAACTGAAACTCTTTGACGCCCTCCCTTCTTCCTTTGAATTGCTGCAACACTTTTCGCTTACGCTTTCCTCCTGGCAAGACGCTTTGAGGCTACCTTCTTTGTACACAGAACATGTGATGAGCTAACAAAAATGTAGGGTCCATAAAACGCCCGTCCGTTTATGAACGAAATATTGCGAATCCAGAACTGCTTTCCTCAATAATAAAATTCCCTTGAATCCCGCCCTGTCTGCCTTGCCAAGTTTTTCCGCTAGGCATCTATTACGCCACCACCGAATTCCAAATCATTCATATCATGACTTCATGATTTAAGTTTTGATGTAATAATTGTTATCCTCTTTCTTGATTTAAAATTTTATTTAATAACCGTTAACCCCTGTCTCCATTTACTTTTTGAATTAATACTATTGGCTTAATTATTATCTCTTGATTAATTAAATTCGAAACATATTGCGCGACTTTAAAAATATACTCTCTTAATTTGAAATTTCCAAACTTTTGCCTATTGAATATATATATATATACAAGATGTTTCAGCGATCATGGGACATTTGGAGCGTACTAAAACATGCATTTTTTGTATAGGAATGTAGGATCTGGAGTGACGGGTTAAGGCTGAACGTGAAAAAACGATACGAGAGGAAAATGTGTTTATGTACAAAATCAACGCAAAGTGCTTCTTTGTAGCAATACAGTATTTACGATAAATTTTCAAAAACGGTAACACTAACAGTAATAGGAACTACAGCTGTGATTGGCTGGCAATGCAGCGGTAGAGGGCGGTAGTGAGCCGGCCAAACCACGATACGATGCATCAGAGGATTATTCGCAACTCTGATATCGAGAGTGATGGGTGAGTTAACGCTCACGAAAAAAGCTGACATACATCTCATGTATGGTGCTGCTAATGGGAACGGCATAGCAGCGCTACGGTTGTACCAGGAACGGTTTCCGAACAGGCGTATGCCGAAGCACACAATGTTCGAGAGGTTGCATCTGTCTCTGTGTGAAAACGGGTCATTTGAAGCCACCTCTGACACTAGGAGCGGAAGAAGAACTGCACGACAACCTCGCATTGAAGAATCCATCTTGAACATTGTGCATGAATCACCTCAGACAAGTACAAGAGCTATTGCACGTCGTCTGCAGCTGAGTCATTCCACTGTTTGGAGAGTTTTGAATGAAAATGGTCTGCACCCATACCATTTGCAGAGAGTCCAAGCCTTGCCAAAGGAGATTACATCTTCAAGTTCATTTCTGTCATTGGTTCGTGCAGCAGTGTGAGGCAAAAGCGGATTTTCCATCAGATGTGCTATTCCCAGACGAGGCAACTTTCTCACAGGACGGCATCTTCAATAGCCACAACATGCACGTGTGGGCAATTCACAATCCACACGGCACACGTCCATGCGCATTCCAAACCCACTTCTCTGTGAATGTGTGGGAGGGTATTGTTAACGACTACCTCATAGGCCAATACCTCTTACTTGCACGTACAAACTGCTTATGTTATCAAATTTTTCAGCAAGAGGTGCTACCGGAATTGCTGCAGGATGTTCCGGCTGTCGCTCGCATAACGGTCCAGCATAACGGTGCACCGGCCCATAACCACGTGCGAGTCCACAATTACTTGGATGGGACATTTCCGGGCCGATGGATTGGCCGCGGTGGACCCGTTCGATGGCCACCCCGTTCGCTAGATTTATCCAGCTTGGATTTTTTTATGGGGTCATCTGAAGAGCATCATTTACGAGACTCCCGTTGACTCACCGGAGGACCTCGTTGCACGACTGTCCATTGCGGCTGCAAGCGTGCGCGAAATGCCTGTCGTTTTTTAAAATGTTCGTCAATCCCTTCCGCGACGTTACCAAGCATGTATTACTTACTGCTGGTGGTCCCAATTTTGAACATTTATTGTGAATACTGTGTTACTGCAAAGAAGCACTTTGCTTTGATTTTGTTCATAAGCACATTTTTTTCTGCTGTCTTTTTTGCTTTCCTGACCTAACCCGTCACTTTAGACCCTACATTCCTATAAAAAATGCATGTTTTAGTACGCTCCGCCACCCCTCCAAGTTTGCCCCTGATCTCTGAAACACCCTGTATATTATACAGGTGCGCACTAGTTATCAGAATTAATAGATAATGACAAAAGTAAAACTTAACTGACACTAAATGAAAAATTATTAACAGAATTTTTACAAAAACGTTAGTTAACATAAATTACAATGTTTGGTAGTTGATTATTCTCAAAATATTGAAATTACAATCAAATTTATGGACATTGGAAAACGATAAAAAATTTAAAAAACATTTTTATGAATATGGTGTGGTCATCTCTGAGTGATATGATGCATACCTCATAATTTGATTTCATCGACTTTACCACAGTCTTGATCAAGTCTTGTGGAACTGCACGCCACTCTTCTGAAAGTGCACTTTTCAGCTTCTTGAGGTTCTGGGAAGGAATGTGAAGCATTGAAATTTGGCACCCTAAAGTGCCCCACACATGCTCAATTCGGTTCAAGTCAAGTGAGTAAAGTGAATGGTCCGTTCGAATGATATCTTCTATTTGCAATTATTCTGCGCCGCATGTGTTGAATGAGGCTGAACATCGTCATTATTGGCAAACACTTTGGGCCAGCAGCCTCCCTAAACGGTCTAACTTGGAGTTCCAATAACTCGTCTAGATATTTTGGAGATGTTACAGAACCTCCTTGAAAGATATGCAGCTCGGTTTAGAAGGAATGATTTGTCATGATTCCTCCTCAAACTATTAAATCGTAGTCGCAGAAACGGGATATTTCACAAAAGAGGGAAAGCAAGTAACTTGTTCCTTTCTCTCCACAGATCAAAGCACGTCTAAAATCACTGTTCAGACTATATCTGGATTCGTCAGTAAATAGTACTCGGGTTCAGTCGTCTTGTCTCCATTGAACATGACGACGAGACCAATTTAAACGGGCACCTCTAGAAACTGGAGTGAGAGCGATATAAAACCATTTTCTCTCATGCAGTCCAACTTTGTTAAGCCTTCGTGCAGAAGTAGAATGGCTAATTGGAGGACCTGTGGCAGCCTGAAGGTCTAAAACCAAGTCTCTCGGATTCCTTTCGCGGTTTCTTCGGGCAGAAAATGGTCTTTTATGCAAATGTTGCTCTTGGTCGCCCTTGGACAGGGTGTATGTCAATTGATTTAATGTTTAAAACGTTGCTCGAATTTCTTCAATCCAAACAATTTTGCGTTTGATCTCCCATGATTCTACCAATAATTCGCCACTTTTGATCTTCATTTAAATAATGTTTTTGAGCTCTAACTACTGAATACTGATCCCTCTCAACCATATTCACTTTAAACAACACTACAGACCAGAATTCCAACATACGCCCGTTGCGGATCACACTGTAAATTACCGAATTTGCATATTTTTATCGCTAACGTATGCGCAAAAGTGTTATTTTGTATTCAGTTGTATTTAATCAACATAACTAATTACAGAACTGGGCGTTGATTGCAACAATACCATAGTGAGCCTTCTCATTATCTTTTAATTTTGATGACCAGAGTGTTAAAAAATTTATAGAAATTTATAGAGTGTAAACACTATAGATTTACACTATACATATACTACAAATCTCTACATTATAAAATTATGGAATAAAGACTTTTATTTCTATAATTAAGAAATATAACTTTCCCTTTTCTTCAATATTATGTTGTTACAGATCGTAACGAAGTTTAATATAATTATCTTCAAAACATTTTTAATTTTCATAAATCATAAGATGATATTCAGCTAGTACCTTTTTATATGTAAATATAACAGTTTTGTTTATTGCCAGCATTACGAAAATGCAAATGAAATGGCAAGCTCCCTTGCATCGTTTAATATTTTAATTAACCACACAATTAAATGCAATTTTGACTGCATAAACACAAAAGTAAGGATCGACAGAATTATTCCGCAGAATGGCCTAGATTTGTTTTAAATCTTACATGACCGAAAGTTTCATAGTTTACGTAGAAGTTTTCAAAAGCTCACGTGGAGTCTTATCATTCATTTCCTTCCTACTGCGTTAACTGCAGGAACCACTGATTGCGTCACTGACTCATACCCCATTCCATGAAGGAAACGGCGAAAGCTTTAGTTTAGAGTCTTCTTCCTTATTTCACTCTGTTGATTTAGCTCCTTCTAAACCATTAATCATCTTTTGAGTGCAGGTAGATTTATTAGACAACAGGTTCTCGCAGTAGCTGCCGATTTAGAACACAACTACGAGTATACCTCTGAAGGCAGTACAAAGTAAAGCTCAAACACAGTCAGTCTACTCTGTATGTTCCAGGTCGTGAAATGAAATACCCTAATATCAGCAATCGACTTACATATATTCGATTTAATCGACTTATATATTCTCATCTTTTTCAGTCCCTTTGTAATTTTAAAATTTCTTTTATAAATTCAAAGAAACTGCATCTGTGTTACTTGGTTGAATATTAATTCCTGTATATTTCTGTTTGCACCTTTAAACATCGTATTTAATTAAGTATTCCCGTCTTCTTTTACTGACTTTTTCGAAGGACGCGATTAACGAAATAACATAAGAAATGAAAATTGGGCAGTGATAAACTGCTGGTAACTGTTACAGTATTAATTATTTGAAAAAAAACATACATTCCAGCAAGAATGCAGAATGGTATTAACATTACAGTATCTAATAAAATATCTTCCTTTCTGCTTTTCTGTACCTTGAACTCTTCCGAGTAAGAATATAGCAAATGAAAATTTGTCACGAATAAAAAATTACATTATTATTTTTTAACCTACATTCCAGTATGAACAGTATTAACATTACATTACCTAATAAATATCTTCATTTCGCCAACCAGAAGGGATATTGGTTAGCGATGCTGACTGCCGTACCGAAGGGTTTGGGTTCGAATCCCCGATGTTTGTAAATGTATAGTATCTTTGCGATATGAAGACATTCTAAATATGCGGTGAGGCGAAAGGCCTCTCGAGAGCTTGGTGATAGGGGAAGAGGGGTAGGAGACCTTCAGAACCGTCTTCCCAGGTTGCTGTCCTTGAAAATTGGGGAAGAAAATGAATAAAGTCGTATTGTCACCTGTATGGTGCTTAAGGTTATAGCCAACGACAGGCGCCATCTTGCACTCCTTGCCAAGCTGAATTTCGTGAGCTTGTTCTGATGTTACTGTTTAACAAGTCACAACAACAACATATCTTCATTTCTGCTTTCTTGTATCTTGAAAAAATCTCGCCCGCCCATATTGTTGCCCACGTCTGATCCACAGGCTTCAGGTCATTCAATGCTGCTGGAACTACGTCGTCTTCTAAAACTTATACTTCGCTTCCTTGTGCACCGTTGTATTTGTCTTCGTTATTTATCAAATATGTCTTCCTTCGTGCTATAATCTTTCGGAACCATCAAGAGTATCGGATATCTCTGTTTACTTAAAGCTCTTCTCTTCTTCATCAACCAAGGCCCAGTCCCAGTGAGGGAAGGTTGCTTTCTGAAGGTCTTGAGAAATGGGAAAATTGCATGAAAATTTAAAACAAAATTCAGAACATGGCGCTTAAAAGCTGGAGGGGGTAAATACGCGAGTAAATAGTGTACCTAAACCAAGAATAATTTTATTATAGATAGAAATCCTGTGTCTATATGTAGAAATATGTAACTTGGAACAAAATCGGTAAAATATATCTAAACTTCTGACAATGGACCCAACAACGCATTAAAAATTTCCTAATAGAATAATAGTATTGACCTATAGTTTATTAAATTCTGGGGCTACATAGGTTTGCTTGTGTCATCGGTCCGTTAAATGCTAATAAGGCAAGTGAAGCGCTTTAATTTTCAGTGCAAAAGATTCTTTAAAAATTAATATTAGATTATGATACTAGGAAAATTATTTTTTGAAATTTAGGATGAAAATAAATTTTAGGTGTCGTGAGTAAATTAGTAATTAATTATTTCTCTCAGAACATCAATCGAAAAATTATGAAATTGAAATTATTAAATAATTGAAATTATGAAATTAAAATTAACAAATAAAATTATTGCAGTGAATTTTATTTGCCAGTGCATGGCAATTACAAAGAATCAATCAATTTCAGATTATTATAATTTTAGAAACAGTAAGACAAAATGATAAATATTACATGAATGTAAAAGAAAAATACATGAGCTTTATTTACAAATGGGCAAATGTTCCATATGTTTCGAAATTGACTTATTTGCTGGAAAGCAATTGGAGGATTGGAGGAAATCTTCGGGCGTTGATGATTTCTTTCAGTAAACACAGAATGCTAGCGGGTTGTGCAAATAGCGTGCTTTGCATAGCATTTCATTTTTTCAGAACACGATATATTTTAGGAAATTCATGCTGAATGGTATTTACCGAACTGAAATAGTGTAAATAACAATATACGAAGAATTCTTATGTTTAGAGGGTATTTTAATGCTTTCTCCCCGCCTAGACGGGGAAATGGTTAGTGAATCTGATTGCTGTACCACAGGGTATGGGTTCGAATCTTAGAAAAGGCATGTATGTAATCTGTCCGTCCCTTTATAGGAAGTAATGGTTGCCCAACTATTAGATGCCTAAATAATAAAGAGACAACAGTTTCCGGCTTTACTACCGGCCAACTCCTAAGGCCCACCACTACAGGGGAAAAAGATTCTTTTTCTTCATAAAATTGACGTTTTAGACGACAAACAAGCACCTAACATTTATATATTCCTGAAACTTGGTACTTATTCTACTTTGTTAATTTTTAGAACTATAAAAATATTTTCAAACTTAATTTTTTTTTCTGAATTATTGTGCGCATATGAATTCACATTTTCTTTTTGGATATCTGACCAGATATATGTTTGTTGCTTAGCGATAAAATACAGTAATCTGAAATTTTCCTTCATGTATTAAGGTGGTGTTATTGTAGAACATTTTCTTTCACAACTGGTTTCTACTTAAAAAAATAACATGCCGATTTCACCGTGAAACAGCAATTAATTATCAAGTTTGGTGCCTTTTATAGAGAAATGATTTAACGAATCCAAAACCATAAAACCGTAATAAAAATAAATAAGTAATAATAACTGTGAAATGTTCTTTACTCATCCATAAGAAGAGTTATTTTTTTCTCTTGTTCCTTGAATTTAAAATGATGACAATTTATATTTGACTGGTGAAAACGAAATTATTGCATTCATAAAAAAAGGAATATTTTATCTTCCACTTTGAAACGAATTTTTCCGACTTTAGGAATTTTTATTTTTGGAAATAAAATAAAATTAAAGTTAAGTTTTTCCCATTTTTATAAACGTTTTATTAATTAAAGAGCAGTGCATTTTTGTTTCTGCGATATTTTTCTTTTCAAACTTTGATTCTGGTAAAATCAAGCCGTACAAAAAAGGGAAAATAATGCATTTACATGCAACTATATAGGTATCGAAGAAAGTTATTTTAACATTTAGTATTTTGTTATTAAATGCGGATTTAGAGCATTATTTTTATATGCTCATACGTAACTTTTAATGTCATTTGTTCATAAAAAATAAATGATTTAATAAGGGACAGTTCATGGAATATAAATCAAGGCAGTTTTCATTTTGGTTATCCTTTATGAATATAGTTACCATAAATTTATTGTATTTCAGTCAACTGATTATTATCATTTTCATTTCATCAGTTACAATTCAACATATAGTGGTGTTTTCACTATTCTTTCACATTTATTCTTTCCTTCATCAAGGATTCCATAATCTAAGTTAGAATTGCTTTATCTTTTTCAAAACAGAGCTTTAATCCAATCAATTAGTCTTTAAATTAATGAATAAGTTCAATTTATTTAGAGTAGCTTTCAATGCAAGAGTTTTAATGCATTTCCAAGTTAGTGAATCCGTCTTCTATTGCAAGCAGTAAGAATATTTTAATTCTCCTGGGAAACTGATCATGCATTAAAGATACTTAGGCAAATAGAATGTGGTTTTAAGTATATTTATATATCTTTTAATGAAATGAGTTTCAGATGTATGTGTTATATTTTAATTCGCAGCGGACTTGGTGGGCATTTCTTACATTTATTTAATACAATATCGGCATTATAAAATTTTCAGGGAAGAAATAGGTTTCCAGTATTACAAGTGTTGATTCTTTTCGTGTTTTTCCACCACCAGATGCAAGTAGTTGTAACATGAAGTAATTTCCATTAATTATGAGGATGTCAGTCGAAGTTACCGCTAGAAATATATCTGCTATTTTCTCATCTATCAACGACCAAGAAGATAAAGCAATAGTTTGACTGGTAGTTTGACCACTGTTCATATCCTAGTAAAACGGCAGGCTGCATGGTATTTCTGCGGTTTTCCCAATGTGTAGTACATATACTAGCCAATTCACAGCTTTTAAAGGCAATATTTTTGAATTTTGCCTTAGTTACTAAATATGTTTAGAACTCTCAGGAAGTGCTTTATGAGAATATTTGTATGGATGTAGAATTTACTTAAATAACAAGTACTCTTCTTGTAATATTAACTTCTCTAATATTTAAAGGAAGACTGAAATTTTCAGTTGAATGATTTCATGTAAAATGGTATTACTGTTCGCTTATCGACTAGAATAACGCAGGAAAATCTATAATTTTAATTGCCTGAATAGCTCATAAACCTGTTTAACTCCTTGTACTCCAGGCTTTCCCATCGATAATGAAAAGCTATGTGGCGCCTGCCATTTGGGAGTGGTCAGCATAACTATTTTGAGTTACTGGCATGTAACCCATTTTGGAAACTCTTTCGTTTTATATTGTATTGATTTCGGAATTGAAACGCCACCAGGCTAGTATTCAGCTTTTCTAAATAATAGCTTTCGTTTCCCTTAAACACAAACGATCCAATAGTAGTTTGTATCTTTTAGAAATCTATTCTAAACTGGGTTAACTTACAACAACAATTGAAACCCATCTATTCTAAATTAGGTTAACTTACAACAACATTTCAAACCCATATATTCTAAATTGGGTTAACTTACAGCAGCAATTACAATCAAAAATTTTCCTTTTTCTACGTGTTTCTTTTTGATTAAATGCTCCAAATACATTTACAGAGAGCAAACGCGACAACGTTATATCGGCAGAAGAAATGCACACATATGTGACACGTCTTCAAGATTCCGGAGGAAATATTTCAAGTATTTGCTACAATAAGCAAACCATTGTACAGCGATCATATCATGGCCAGAAATTTTCACTGCTACAACCCTCTGTAGGATGCGCAACAAGAAATGCACAAATGAGCCACTCTAGAATATGTCACATGTAGTAATTTTTTGTCCCGAACCCAGCTGACAGTTCTCCAAAGTTCTCAACACAAAAGGCAACAGACAGTCGAGAACTTCTCTAAGCCCACTTCGTGAACTTTACATCCAAGATATATCGAGGAATGATGAACGTGTTGTCCAGATAGTTAACTATATATTGAACTGTACGAACATTTTGAAACTCAATTTTATGACTCTAATTATTGATGGTTAAAACTTTCTTTTAAAAATTATTTTTTTTGTTTTGTTTGTTTTAGGTAATTTGTTTTCGGGTAATAGTGTAAAATTAAATTTGTGTTTAATTTCTGTCTTCTTCCTCTCACCAAATGTAGTAGTTTGTTGTCTCACTAAATGGCACTAAAGGAAGTACTAGTGAGAGTATTTTAACTTGTGTTTGGCCTACTTGCCACAGTTATATTTCTGCTCTCAGTTACTTAGTTATATTTCTGCTTCCGTTCTGTACAAGCACATAGAAAATGTAGAATTAGGCATTCTGAATCATCTCTTTGTTGTGTTACTCACGGAATAGCAGCGAGATATCTGTCTTCCTTTCTGTGTATTTGTGTTATGTGTACGTAGAGATATAAAGTACGGACAAAATAAACTGTGTTTCGTATAAAACAAGATCTTATTTTTTTTTTAATTTTTCGTTTCAGCTAAGACACCACCATATGTTGCTCAACAATCGCTGTCAACAAGATAAAGGTTGTGAAGGTTTTCTTAATTTTTAAAAAAATATGATTATAACAAAATCCGCATTTGGCAGTAGATTCTGACACCAGTTGTCAAGAGTAATCGATTGGTTTGTAAGGTTTTAGTTAAACTAACAAAATTTTATTTTAATTTAAATCTTTCTATCTCTTCTCATGTTTCAACTTCCCGTCAGAAGAAGCGCGCGTTTTCAGCTTATGCTAATTTGAAGTGGAGCCAATGACTATTTAAACCAGAGGTAGAAACCTCTCAGTGTGAGAGAGCTTTTAGTCTCAGATCACGGTCATTCTGTTCGACGTTCGCCTGACCAGCTAGCAGCTAAATTCTAAGCCATAGTGCTTGCTACGTGATTGTTTATTGAAATAAATTGAAGTGCGCTAGTATTAGTAATTCTTGCTACGCACCATTTCGTTAGAGGCCAACTCCGAGTAGAGCTCTGTGAGCAAAGGTTAATTAAATTTCTATTTAGCTTTAGTTTAAATTTATCCGATTGTTCATTTTAGACTCAAGTGTGGTCTTTTACTTTCTGTATCCCTCCCGAGTTGGGAAGTGATTTGTAAATAATATTGATTTAATAAAAGAGTATTTTAAATCCCTTTCAAGTGCAGTTATTCTACCACTAAAGCACAGTGTCTACAACCGGAACATAGCTGCATTCAGCTCCCTGTTCCAGATCAGGACTTAAGGACTTTAAGGAGTTACTTTAAGATGTTTGCCAAGACTACGCACAGAACACTCAGTCCTGACAGGTTGCATATGAATGCATATTCGAGTTACTTATTGATAAGTGTTTGTAAACATAATCACTCAGCTAACTAATAATATTGCATTAATTTAGTATATAAAAGCTTACCGCATAACATAAATACCAGCTTAAAATTCAATATATTTATATTTCTGAGATACTTAGTGATTTAGAGTTATGCATGCTTTTGCCAAGCATAAATATTAGGTAGCGTAAAATATTATTAAACAATAGAGTAATTGCATCATTGTATATCAAAAGCTTCAAAATGGAAGCTAAATCTGTATCTTACCAAGAGAGATATGTGACCATATGATATTCCATACAAACTGAAAATCTCTTTTTAAGTTAAGTGCCGCATAAAATGAGACATTTAAGAATGATTTCATACGCGATTCCTACTTCATTTTAAAACTGCTTTGAGTTTTCCTCATTGCAACAGCTTGTGACTTTATAACAGTTAGCAGAAGAATGAGCTGACATTTCCACTCTATTTTCACCAACTCTGATTTTTAGTCCATTGCAATATTTTAGCTCGATCTTTTATGTCTCAGAATTAAGATACTTCATATGTGACTTATACGTTAAGGCAAATCCTCTCTAGCAACTGTGAGGCACTTTTTTTACATCTGGTCAAGTGCTCAGAAGCTGTAGCATATCCAAATTATTCTTTGGGAGCTCATGTGCCAAGACCGAAGGTACATGAGGCTGCCAAATGTGCAACCTGTTTCATTCCCTTCAATTCTCGTTGAAGAATATTCAATTGTTTAGGAACGAAGACAATTTTAAGTGAATGATTGCCTTTGCTATTCACCTTGTTTGATGCAGAGTCATTGGGATCCTGAAACTGAAATCGTTTTCAGACCAACTTTCTAGCTATAGGAGTGGGAGGTGTAATAACTGTTTGTAATCTTCTTTTCGAAGACTTCAGTCTTTTAGGACATTTTGGATGAAGCCTTGATTGAGACTTTCCTCATTCAGCATTGTGGTATATAGCATATTATCAAGTGATGACTATAGTCTATTGAGCTCCCAAAAAATCTCGATATCAGGAACATATGATGGAATGCCACAGCACTTTTGTCAGTATTAGTTCACGGGTGTCATGACGCCGAATTTCCTTTCAATTCCGGTACATGCCCCTTGGATCAGTCCTGTGTTAGGTGCTGAGTGTTAAAAGATATACCGATAATATTGTCCCGTATCCTAAATCGGTCCATTTCCCGGAGATCTACTTCAGCCATTTGCTCACCAGTGCCTTTTAGGACAACAGGTACGACAAGTAAGTGCTCAAAATCTGTGGCAGAAAAGATAGCGAGTTAAGCCTAACGAATTTCCATTTAATTAAGATAGAATAACATGCTGAACAAGTATTAATCTAGAAGTCAGATAACAAAAAAAGCGTTATATTTGCAAATTTTTACAGGACTAGTTTCGATGGTTTTACCGAACCATCATCCTCAGCTGTCAGAGCGCAAATGAACGAGATAAGATATAGTGATTAGATAAGATAAAAAAGAATGGCTGGTCAGGAGTTAAGATACTGGCGCCATCTATTAATGAAACTAAAACTAAAACATAATTCTCTTAAAGGCAAAGATGGTTTGAAATTAGAATCGTTAACTAGGACGGAAAGATTTTTTGAACGTGAAATGCCTCTAGAAAATCCAGTTCACCAATGGAAGATGTTTTCTAAATAATTTTATTGATAGGAGAATAAACAACCCGAAAGTTGAATTTCTGTAAAAAACGTGCAATTTTGTAGATAACAACATAATTCTCATAATCTCCTAACACAAGAGTGTGGCTTTTGGTGTGATGAAATGAGAATTTTTTTAACTGCTTGATCCATAATGTTGGATGAAAAGCCCCTGTGAATAGCTACTGCTTTGAAATAAATTAGTTCTTGATCTAGAGACAGTTTGGAGGAGCAAACTTGAAGTGCACGGAAAACATAAGAATAAAATGAAGCTAACTTTTGTTTAGTCGGATAACATGATTTGAAGTGCGGTGGAAGGCAAACCGGTGAAGGTTTACGGTTAACCGTAGTACTGAAGTTGAACGTGTTATGTGCCACCAAAATGTGGAGCAATGGAAGAGAAATGCATGTCTCAAGTACAAAAGTGAACTGAATAGCAGGATCAATGGCATTCATTGTTGAAAGAACTTTGTTTAAATTGTTTTTATTGCCGTCAAGCAGGGCAAAAGTATTGTCTACCTTATCTATCGCACCATATCTTACCTAATCATTATATCTTACCGTGTTCATTTGCGCTTTGACAGCTGAGGATGATGTTTCGGTAAAACCATGGAAACTAGTCCTTTAAATATTTGCAAATATAACTCTGATTTTTGTTGTTTGACTTCTAGATTAATATTTGAACTGTCATTTGTTTACATTTGAAACTCTTTTGGATTGGTGAATTAAGTCAGTTTCTGCACCTTCAATATCTTTTTGCCGAGCGGAACTAACAGCAAACTTTCAGTTTTGTGCGCCGAAAAATTTGCCTCCTTGGCCGCTGACCGAATTGCATGTTTTTGTGTAGAAATTCTAATTTAAATCGTAAAATTTGTTTTTAAGCTGATTTAACTGCATTTGGTGTTTTATGTTTTCCTGTATTCTACAATTTTTAATAAAGAATAAATTGAATTTAAAAATAAAAATGAATTAATTGAATGAGAAATATATCTCTATTAAAATTCGAGGAAATAAGTTTAAATGAATTGGGGCAAAAAAATGTGTATACTTTAATAGGCCGAACAAGGAAGTCATTTGGTGCCGATATCTGATTTTTTAAAAAGATTTCCAGTCTATCGATATTTATCGTAAGTCGGCAAACATTATAAACATATAAAAAGGAAAATACTTTAGCAAATTAAAATTCAAATTTGAATTATTAAATTCGAATTAGGTGATACATTTACAAAATAAAACACTTAGATTCTTTTTCAAATCATTCTGTAATTTCTTTTTTAGCTGTTCTTGTCCTGGGGTACGCAGCAATCACTTTTCGCTTAAAACATTCAGAGAAATCGCC
>KK117876.1:1815133-1827159 GCA_000611955.2 Stegodyphus mimosarum | reverse complement strand
GCGGTTATCGAGGAAATGCATTTTCTCGTTGTTCCCTGTAGAAAAGTTTCAGCAATGAAATTCGAAGGAATAAGTTTAAATGAAATGCTGCAAAAAATGTGCATAATTTAAAAGGACACACAAGGAAGTCATGCTCTGTCCACACCAGATTTTTATATTCATTTTTGAAGTTTTGACCCAATGATATTTAGTATCGCCTATTTTGTGGAATTCTGATAAGAAGTAAACTAATGCGTAAATTAAATGAAGAAAACAAATAAAATAATTCGTACAATAAATGGAAACGCATTGCTTCAATTGTTACTATAGCATTTGTACTGTTACTATAGCAAATAAACAAATAGTCAACAGAATGCACACCTGCACAGTATGCATACTTAGAATTGTCACATACGTGTTGCTCATGTAAGCAATGCAATATATAATTACTGGTATTGAATCCATTACCAATAACTATACCAATATTCCTTTACTAATAATTAAGATAAGATTTATTTGTATTATTTGAAAATGACAATGATAATATTTAATGTAATTAAAGATTAATTTAAAACAATTCTTATTTTTCTAAAAATAAATTATTATTATTTACATTTTTTTCTCTATTGAAGCCGAGTTTTTCAGAATTACGGGCCGTACACATGTGTCTCATTTAACTCTTGGTTGACCCCGCATCAAGCTTGTGTGTCTTACGTCTCTGAAAATTCGGCACTATATATAAATAGGCAAAAAATTCTATAAAGGTAACTATTTTTCCAACGTAGTAGCATATTACCATTTCTTCACATAACTACTTTTTCTGCTTGCACATCAATATTTTATTCCTTTTCTGAATAACTGTGAAGCACGTTTAGTAAATTAGAGTAATCCAAATCTTTCCGTAATCAAAATACTACAAGTAAACTTATCATACTTTAAACTTGCTTCAAATGTCTCCTTTTTAAATTTAGATGATTAACATGAATAGCCTACACACCACCACACATTCATATTTCTAATTTCTTATCGATTATTTTAAAATCTTCCTATTTAGACAAATATGAACTTTAATAAAACGCAAATTCGCGTTTTCACTATACTACGTTTTAAATACGTATTTCTTCATTATACTCACTATTATTATTCATTTATCATACTTCATTATATTTTTATTACTCACTATTCATTATACTTAATTATATTCATTATTAATCACTATTCATTATACTTCATTGTATTCATTATTAAACACTATTCATTATACTTCATTATACATACATTTCTTCATTTTTAAGAAATTCTACATTTTAAATAAGTATTTCACAAATAAAATATTTATTTAAAATGTAGAAGCGCTGCAGCCGATTTTTGTCAAATTTTTACAATAAAGTTTTGTTAATAATAGAAAGAACACTTATGATGTTTTTTTAAATAAAACGAACTCAATTTCTACATATAATAAAACAAAGAGTCTGTGTGTGTGTGTCTTTCGTTCGTGTTGCGAGTAAGCTAATAGACCCAGGGCCACGAAATTTGGTAAATAGGTGTATCTACACAAAAGACACAATTTTCGAAATTCGAATTTTTTTTATTTTATGTTTTGTGACCAAATCGCGTCATTTTGAGACATAATGGGCTACAGGAAAGCGAGATTTCACTCTATACATTTCATTTTTACATCGTCGTGAAGCGTAGACACTTAGCTATTTTACAAACTTAAAATAAATTTCGTATTTTAATAAATCGATTAAATACGAATTTATTTAGGAAGTTTTCAGCGGAATTTTTTTTAAAAAAACTTATTTTAAAAAATGTGCTGTTTATTTTCCTTTGATTTTTGGACGCGTTGAACTTAAATCCTTTCGACTCCTTTCAAAAAAAGAATGTTGGAAAAATAATAATATTTTGTATTTTTTTAAAATTTTTTAAATGAAGCTTCCGAATACACTTCTCAGATCTCAGATATTTTAAAATGTAGTTTTGGCAACAATTTTCCTTTCTTATGTTGTTGATAGATTTTTGATAAAATTGCATCATTTTGAATAGTTTCATTCTTTTAAAAATTTCGGTTTGACAACAATTTTTCATCGTATTTCTTATGTTACTGTTTTTAAGAGACTGAAAAGTTTAAGAAATTAAAAAGTTGTTTCTTTTTGCAACGGTAAATTGTTTAATTACTTTATTAGGATAATTAACATTTGTATCAAGGGATATTGCTTATTTCATTGTAATATTATGTTTTAATTATATATAATTTTAATTATAAAAAAGTTTTGCATGATATTTTTTAATCTGTTTAAGTTCTTAATCTGTTTATACCATTTGAGTTCTTAAGATTTTGCAAAGGGAAGTTGATTAATTTATTTATTAGGATAATTAATATTTGTATTAAGGGATATTGCTTATTTCGTTGTATGCTTTTTATATGTAATGCATTTTTAACTGATTTTTTTTCCGTTGTTGTTTGTTTCTTTTTCGATAAAATTGCTCTGCAGAGTAAAATTCTGTGCAGTTTTCAAATTTAATGTTTGGTGTTCTTTTTAGGCATTTTTCTGGTACACTTAAAAGCCAGACGAAGGCTGGCCGCGCAGCGGCTAGTTAAAAATACAATTAAAATTGGTATTGTTTCTAACGTTATAAAATTTGTTTACATGTATAAAGAAAGATAGCACATGTATGTACTTATTTATGCAAGCATATATACATTGAAATGCTGAAACCTTGCGTCTAGGTATTACCATTTCAAAATTTAAATTGCTAAATCCATAATTGCCCGTCATTTCTAGAGAAAGCGATATAAATAAACACAAAAATCATTGCTAGTTGCATGTGTTTTTCCTTTAGGTACCTCTGAAATAAATTTATCTTAATGATATTCCAAACGCACACTCATAATGCATTTTTACGTGAACTTCCCATTAATGAGTTCAGATTGCATAGAATTTTTTAATCTTATTCCTGCATATGCCTTCAAGACCATTATGTGCATTTATGAGCTCTCTAATTGCAAGGGAAATGCATTTCTGAAGTAATTGGCAAACGAAAATGTACATACGAGGAATTATGACCAGAATATCTGCAATTTTATGTAAGTGATCTGAAAGCACATATACAGGAAATATTTGTTTTGCTTGTTAGAATTTGAAAACTCGAGAACATACTATCTTCTACTGCATATTTGTTGCCGCTTTTAATTAGCTGCAGTAGAATTTCTTTCCAAATTATTGCTATTTATACACTCAATTATTAAATAATTCGTAACAATGTAGAAACTTATTTAAAAATTCTTAATTACAAAATCAATGTTATGTTCATTTTGATTCCTGAAAATTTCTCTGGAAAATTTACTTCCTAAGTAGGGACGGTTGTGAATTATACATGAATATGATGTATATAGATATATATGTTCAAAGAACAGATAAATGGTAATTGAAGTACTAATAATCCTAATACCCGCTCTGAAGCTACAAAGAAATACAATTTATGTAAAATATATATGTAAATCTATATGTAAAATGTTTAAGCTACTGCTAATGTAAGTGAAAATAATATTATGCTATGTTAATGTAATTGACTTTGGTAATAAACATAATTGCAAGATGAAAGATTAAACTAAAAATATACCTGCTTTTTACTCTATTTTAAAAAGGCGTTCTTTGAACTACGAACCTTACAACGACCATGAAATTTTATTTTAAAATGGTTCGCTTCATCGGATATAGGAAAAATTCTGCTAACGTTTGAAAACACTCTTAAAATTTTTTTTCAAGATCAATATTTTTGTTTGCTTACCTTATTACTTAATGTTTATGAAGTTAAGCGGACATTCACTATACCCTGGATTAACGTTTTTAAAAAATGTATATTTATATTTGACAGCATCGATCAGCTATAACTTCCCGGATTTTTACTTGATCTGGTAATGTTATTTAGCCTCAAAACTCTAACAGATATAAAGTAAATTATAGCTATTTCAGAACTTCAAAACTGTAAAAGGTTTGAATGACCTTTTTTATTTAAACAAAATTTAGAACATAAACACACTGTTTTATGCAACAATATCAGCCACAGCTCGTGGTGATGCAGCAAAATAGAACAGTCAAATTTAAGTCAAACATGGAACAATAGTCAGCCACTACGCAATTAAATATTACCACAAGCTGGCTTAGTAACTGTGCCAGAGCGTCAAAACCAAAGTGTCGGCAGCGTCAGGACGCAAAACCGAATAATAGCAATTATCAGAACTGGCAGAAAACTAGCACGTAGGATTCTTGCGAAACCAGAAGCACTCTCTGTCTGAAAGTCCGAAAGCCTCAGTTTAAATACTGGCTACCTCATTTGAATTTAGATGAGGAATGCGATAAGGAAATATTATAGTAAAGACAGATAAATAACTGGTTAAATTAAAAAAGTAACTTTACAGCCTTCTTTTCATTTACTACCTGATATGTACAAAACTCAAATGCACTTTTATATTAAAGCATTGATAAGGAACATCAAACAAAACATAGTGAGGTGCTATTAGGAACCCAACTGAAGTTTTACTTTCATGCTTCGGTTTGGTTTTAGTTTGAATTTAAGTCAAACTTAATTTTAAATTTATTCGTTTAAAAAATATTTTTACCTTCATAAATGTTTGATAATTATTATAAGAATACTATTTTACGCCAAAGATTTACAAATTTATTAATCGTGAAACTGATAAGTACGAAGAAATTAAATCTAAAAAACATAAAAGAGATAACATTAAACAGAAACTTTTAACCAGCTTCAACAGCAATCCGAATAATGCCATTTTTCTTCTCAACTACCGGAAACTCAACTTTGCTGCCAAGTTAGCCAGAATAGGGAGAGAAGTTTTAATTTTTACATTGCCGATGAAGTTATGTACTTTGAATAGCATTTTCTTCTTGTATTTATGTAAATCACTTACTCCTAAAAGTCAGATTGAAAAGCCTGCCCAAATGGTAGATATCATTCCATTTCTGGAGAAATTCAATGGTTTCTAAAAACCTGAAACAATTTTCCCCTTCAGTTTCATTGTAAAATTAACTTTGATGTAATATATTGTTACTTTGAACTCTCCGCATATTAAATTCAACGTATTTATTAATAAATTGATTAGAAAAATTCAAGTTTGCGCTATCGTAATAATTCGAAGGTTAAAGTTCCGCTCCAAAGTTCCGCCAAAGTTTACATGTGTATTTTCGTCAGATATTGAACACCTTTTCAAATTTTGAAATTCTCACTTTCTAACAAGTATCGCATATAATTTTCTCATCATGTTATTGTTGAAAACTCTTGTGGAATATAAATTAATATATTATTAATCTTTCGTTAAAAATAATTTTTATGTACTACACGGAGTGCTTGTTTAAATTGTAGTGTTTTAGTTGTATTTAATATTAATCTGTAATCTTCCAGTCCCAAACATGATATAAAAATAGTGTTGTGTGATGAAAATGCCAAGATTGAGAAAGAAGACAAATTAAGACCCACCATTGGTGGGCATAGCCTAGATTGTGACTCAGTAATAATGGACAGAGGTTGATATTTTTTGCTGAAGAACATTGCATAGTGGTGGCCAGTACTTGCTTTCCACACAAACGTGTACACAAAATGACATGGAGATGTCCAGATTGTGACACCTTTAATCAGCTTGATCAGCACCTTTAATCAGATCTTCATTGTGGATTGATCCAGTACGTCTGATGCATGTCTAAGATCGTCTTAATCGATCTTAGACATGCGTCAGACGTACTGGATCAATCAATTGATGCAAAATCAACTATCATAGCTATTTCGCTGTGATCGTTATGAAATGATGATCTCAGTTCTTTCCCGAAAGGCATGTCGAAGGTATAGTAACGTAATGATAAGTGTTAGTTTATAAAAATTAAGCAATGGTATTTTAAGAAACGTTTTTCCAAACATTATTTAAGAAATGTACGTAAATGATACACTTAAAACGCATTAAAAATTTATTGTACTTGACATTATTCGAATTGCAAGATAGTAACAGAAATTGCCGATTTTAACAATAACCTATATACAAAAGTTCCTGTAAAAATTATATAAAGAATTATCGCCTTTCTCAGTGTGTGCTCCCATGGTGTAACTGGTAGATTGTTCGCCTTGTAATCAGAAAACCTGTAGTTCGAATCCTGGAAAACGTGAAGCTTAATTTTCATGTTTCCTACTCCAACCTCCAAATAAATAGCTAACAGCTCTTCAGCGACATCCGACATAACCGTGCTGAATGATAATTAGTCGCCGATTTGGTTTGGCTTAATAGGTTTCTTTCCTATCTCTTTAGCCCTTTAAGTGGGGTAGAATACAAAGACTTATTGCGTTGATCCATGAGTGTTTTCAAGATGTTATAAGGTAATTTCTCTCTTCTTATCGCATGCCCTCATGGTGTAATTGGAATTCAACGCGTACTCGAGAAGTTCAGGTTCGAGTCCCAGCGAGGGCATTGCTCATTTGTCATGCCTCCTACTTAAAATAAACTCTAAAGTGCCGTCCAAACTAAAAGGTCCAAACTAAAGGAACAATAATTCGTCACCACCAGGATTTGGCGATTGGGTCCCCTAATCTCCATCCGCCCTTTGAAAAGGGTAGTATATAAGCTATTCTCTCTCTCTTTCCAGCGTGCTTTCATGATGTAATGGTAGCACACTCTGCACGTATTTGAGAGGTCCAGATTCGTGTCTCGGCGATGGTATTACGCATTTTTCAAGTCTCCTGATTCGAAAAAAGCTAATGCCTCTACAATGTGAAGGATACCTCGTCTGACTATTAATTAGAAAATCCGAAACAGGGCTCTTCATTTTGCATGTTTCATGCTCCAAATAAATGCCTAATAGTTTGTACACATGTACTTGGAAATATTCTTTTGGAGCTGTTAAAAATTATTTTATTAGATCTGAAAGTCCTACAAATTTCTTCTTGTAAACTTAAAATAATTAATAAAATTAATAAATAATAAAATTAATAAAACTTAAAATATATTTGTACAGCTTATTTATTTTAGTTTATGTTAATGTTGCTTAGGTTAGTAGAACAATAATGTACAATATTTAACTTACTATCAGTAAATAAAACACTTTAACTCGTAAAGTGTTTCAGGAAAAAGCATTATGATTTATGTTTTATTATACATTGTAATCAGCAATAAAAATTATTTGTCTATTTTCGTTAAATTTGTTTTAAAATAGCTCATGCTGTCTAGCACATTCGTTAAATTTGTTTAAAAACAACAAGTGCTGTGCTGGTCTCTATTTTAAGATCAAATTTTTAAGGCACATATTATATTAAAACATATCTTTGATACCTTGATTTGAAGTACGTTTGGTAGTAAAAGATAATGTGATTTTAAGTATTCAAATTATCACTGAACGTTATACATATGCGCTTTTATGCCGGAGCTTATAGTTAAGTAAATGTTATGAAGTTGGACCTTTGATTTGTTGTAGTTAATTAATGCTGTCTTGTCTGACCTATAGTCAGCCCAAGCCCACGAAATTCTTCGTGGCAAGGAACGTAAAATTACGTCCTGGCAACAGCCTTGAGCACCTTACAAGTGACAGTGCGACTTAGCTCAGTTCCATCCCCAATTTTAATGAAGAGCCTACAGGGAGAACAGGACGGGTCCAAGGTTCTCCCCCTCCTCTTCCCCCACCACCAACCTCTCGAGAGGACTATCGGCTGACAGCATATTTAAAGTGCCCTCATGCCGCACCGACACTGTACATTTAGAAATATCCATGCCTTCTCTGGGATTCAAACCTTGACCCTTCAACACAGCAGTCAGTGGCGCTAACCATTATTCCGTTTGGGTGGCGGACCTTTGTGTTACAAAGTTAATCGATGTGAGACTGCTAATGAATCTGCCCGCTAAAGAGAAAATGTGTATATTGGTGAGTTTACTACAGGACAGAAAAAAAGCTGTAAGAAGAGGGATGCTCTCTCGGGAAGTCAGTTGCATAGAAATATCTAGAAATTTTGCAGTCATTAAAGACTGCAAACAGCATTCAGTCTTATTCGTTTATTGTCATATCAATAAAACTATGAGTTCCATACTTGAGGACCCTATTCCGGATATGAATTCCTGTGGTATTTACAGGATTCTTTGCCAGTGTGGTTTAATTTACATTGGTCAAACTAAGAGAGTCTTAAAATTTTGCGGTAAGGAACGTGAGGCATTTGTTAGGAAAACGAAAACACGTAAGTCCTCTATTGTTCGGCGCTATTGGTCTGAAAATCATACTTTCAATTTTTCTGCAGCCACAATTATTCAAAAAACATGTTCCATTGATGAATTAGATTATCTAGAGGCTATTCACACTCAAAAAAATCATTCTGTTATAGTTAATGAGCCTAATTCCAATCCATCTTTACTTTCAGCTTTTAAGGAAATAATATTTTAGTTTTCTTGTTTCATCAAAAGATGGCACCAGCAGCTTAATTCCTGTCCAGCCATTCTTATCTTAACTTATTTATCACTGTATTGTATCGCGTTGATTTGCACTTTGGCAGCTGAGTATGATGGTTCGGTAAAGCCATAGAAACTAGTACTGTGAAAATTTTCAAATATAACGCTGTCTTTTATTCTTTGACTTCTAAATTAAGCATTTAGTATTATCCATCTAATTATATTCCAAAAATCGAAAAATCACTGCGATACATTCCTTTGAAGGCAAATTTGTATCAATAAAATGTTTTATATAAAATAATGTGTTCTTCGATTGTAATTAGAAAAAATGTAATTAAAATATGTAGAGTCATTAGGTTATATCGATGCAGGAGCGAAAATAATGTGCGATTTACTGCCCGGGATTTGAAAACGTGACCTGCCGTACATGCGCCGAGGCTGCTTCCAGTTACACCACCCAGGAACGAGAAATGAGGAAGAAATACCTTTAGATATCATTGAGAAAATAAAAAAATATTATTCAAATGTGTTCTGTTATGCAATTACTTTCATTATTTTATGAGCAATTATCACCACATACCTATGAACTTCATAAAAGGTGATATTTGACCAAGAAAAATACCAAAATAATACTTACTAAACTACAAAATACTAGTATTTTGCTCTGCGTCATGATATTATGCGATAAGTAATTTAAATAACCAAGAAAGTTTTCTCTGGAGAAGCACAATAGGAGAAATTCAATGTCAAAGAAGCAAATATATGCAACGTAAACCTATCAAAAACTGGTGTTGTTTTTAAAGTGCCAAATAAATAATTATGCACTGCTTGAAGTCGCAGAAAACTTCACTCAGTTTTGAAAAAATTCATTTTGAAAAAAAGTCATTTTAAGCATACTTTTTTAGATCTAATTTTCATAACAATTTTGTAAAAAAAAACCACTAAAATAAAAAAAAAATGTATTTTCGATACTAATTACTGAAAATAGTCAAACGAAATCATTTATTCTGAAAATTAAAAAAAAAAAAAGATTAAAGGCTATAACGCAAGTTATTTTAATCTGCCAAAAGCTACATTTTTTTGTTTCAATTGGAATTTTTATTTCCGTTTATGGAAATGAACGTTTTTTCATATAAAAACATTTCAATTAAATGGAAAAAATTATTAATGTCTCTGAACCTTTTTGAGTCAGGTCACGTATTTATGAGTAATTAGTTGTTGGTTTGCGAGGGGATATAACTAAAACTATTTAAGCATGTGTATGATTCTTTCTGAAACATATAAGAAAATTAGACATTATTTTACATAAATCAGTTGGAACTTTTGTATTCCATTGTAAAAGATTTAAAAATGATCTTACTGTAGCTTTAAAAAGCGGAAAACAATGCGAATTCTTTTTATTCTTAAAAAGGCGTAAAGGAATTATTTTTTAGTGAAGAAAAACGGGGGAAAAATGCAAAATCTCCTGAAATCTATTTGCTGTTTATTCACTGTTTTTCAGTTTCTGTCCTCCGAGTAAGAAGAAAATATAAGTCAATTTGCTCTCTCAGATTTCTCAGATTATACTTCAGCGGGTTATCTTGAAATTAATTTGAAGGTCTTTTTCTTTCACTGAAGACCTTGAAATTTTAACTTATTGCATATCTATTATGTAAAGTTTCGTACATCAGAAAAAGGTTTGGAAATTAAATTAATTGTTAATGCTTTGTTTGAATGACAAAAAAACCAAATTTAAGTTAGAAAGATGTGTGTTTTTTATTTTCAGTTACAGGGCTTATGTGAAATAAGTATGAAACTTAATATTTGAATTTAGGATTATTTTCTGTTCTATTGCCTTAAACTGATTTCATCTCTTTGACTTGGAAAAAATGTCATCATTGTAAAATTACATTATTAACTTTTTTTGCTTATCAGTGCTAAGTGCATCTTGCAGAGTCTAGTCAATGTATTAAAGTACTTCGATTATACTTCAAGTATACATTAAACGCTATTGATGAACTTTAGTTTGTTAAACTATATTGTTGCATTCTACGGGTTCGTGCATTTACAGTTGTAAGGTTTATTATGCGTTTACTAACAGTTATTTTAAGTTTTGTATCTTTCCTATCTTATTCTAATTTCATCTTACAATTTCCTGCCAGAATGTAAATTCAGAAAAGCAGATAATGCAAATGAAAAAGAGTACTATTTAAGCCGAGATTTAACTGACTTCAGGAGAGAAAGTCTGATTCCCTGACTAGCGTGCGTTTGCCTTCTGGCTACGTCTCTCTTATCTGTTATTACGCTCGGCCATACCTTAGGCCCTTGCTTGGCTTCGCCGGTATAACCAATACTTAGGGGCAACTAGTTAGATTCTGATAGCTTCGGCTATATACTTTAAGAGCTTTAGTTAAGCTATTTTAGTTCCAATTATTAGTATTTTAAATTCAAACCCGAGTGGCTAAAGTTCCAAGTCGGAACTGATTGTAAATATACTGAAAAATAAAGGATTTTAAACCCTTCTTAAGACTTACGTGTTGTGTTCACACTTGAGCGATTATTCGCTTGTTAAGTGTTCGTGGGGTTCGGAGTTAGAACTTTAGATTTAAATAGTAAAACCTCACAAACTGATGGTAACACTTGAGGAAGAATCAAAACACAATTTATTCGCCAGTAAGCAGTGTTACACAAGACATTTCCAAAGACACGTTTGTACTACTACAACAAACACGAAAACAACACGAAACATTAAAACACAAACACGAAAAGTTACGACAAACACCCTAAAATACTTAGCAAAACAGCCTTCAGACTACTATAATGGTAACGACAGCATCACGGCGATCACTAAAGCACTGCCCCCGACTATTTCGATCGCTCTCAGGCTCGAGAATATTCCTGAGAAAACTGCGAAGAATGTGTCCTAGAATGTTCTCTCTCTGTCTATGGCATACCGCCAAATGTGTCTCTGGGTATCACCAAATGGGCGATTTCACACCAAATCTGGCGAACCTGCCTTTCCCTGCCGTTTTCTAGTATCTCTAACGCATTTCACTGTAGCTGAGCATACTGTAACAAAAAAAACAAGAATAAATATGGTTATCAAATTAGAAATTTCTTTTTTATGCTTCCTCTATGATCTTAAACTAGATCTCTTTGCAATCTGTAAAAGAGTTATAACAATCTATGACTAACATCGACCACAGTACCCTAAACGTCTGAAAGCGAAAAAACCACAATTTGTTAATCATAAAAAGCAGCTATGCTTAACATTTTATATAAATCCTTTATTTTTCAATTTATGAAATTTTGTAAAGTTTATTATTTTCCTCATCATTAAAAATGAGTACAGTAATTCCTTGCTGAATGTGACTTTTATATCAATAACACATTGCGTATGTGGTAATATCGCGTTCCTCAAAATTAACTTTGTATGAAAAGAAAGGATTAAGTAAGCTCAGATTACGGAAGTATATAATAAATATATAATTTAAATAAACTTAAATATTATTACAATTGAAAAGAAAAAATGAAACAAATATTAATTGAAAGGATTTCCATTACATTTTAATAAGTATGTGTATGACACAATTATTCTTTTAAACGCCGCCCAACCGGTATAGTGGTTAGCGTC
>KK117876.1:1789376-1815060 GCA_000611955.2 Stegodyphus mimosarum | reverse complement strand
GGAAAGAGCGGTGGAAGACTCTCGGACCCTTTCCCCCGGGATGCTCTCCATCAAAATTGAGGGACAGAACTGAGCTAAATCGTACTGACTTCTGCAAGCTGCTTAAGGCTGTTACCTATGACAGACGTATCTTGCGCTCCTTGCCACGAGGCTTAAGCTGACCATAGGTCAGACAAGTGAACATTAGTTAACAATAACAATTCTTTTAAACAGTTGGTGATTTTTGCTTAGTACAGTATCTGACACAGCTCATTTAAAGTTTTGAGGAAAGATTGCAAAGTTTTCCAATACCTCTCATAACTTGTCTACTTTTTCTTCCATTTGTGCCTATCTCCATTATAAAATCAGACAGTTCCTGTACGTTTTCAACTATTAGTTAAATTTCTTATACATTAAAAAATCCTTATCCTCACTATCGCTGTTTTCGCTGTCGGCGGGTGTTATAAGATCATCAAGTTCTTCATTTGTCATTTTACAATTCTCCTTCTCGACTTATTCTTTGATTTCTCCTTCTTCCATATCTGAAAATCCTTCGCCACTTATTGCTTTTGTAATTTGTATGTCTTTGGTTTCATTTTCAAACAATGGAAATCATTAACATTGCTCTGGACAGAGCTGTTGCCAACAAGCATTCATTATTAACGAATTCGCTTCTTCTCATACAAGTTTAATCATTTTACGCAGTGTCTTATGCTGAATTGCTTCCCAAATATCATTGGCATAGCCTCCTTTTCTTCGCCTAGTGCTTTGTTTGCAGAGATTCAAAACATAATAGGTTTTGAACATTTTTATCACTCCTTGATCCAATGGTTGGATTAAGGAAGTATTGTTTCGTGGAAGGAATAAAACCTTGACATTTGAAAACAATGTTATAAGGGTTTCAGCATCGTGTCCTGGAGCATTATCGACATTTAGGAGAATTTTAAAAACATATTTTGTTGTTCTGTGAACTTGTTGACTTCATTAATGAATGAATTTTCAAATTAGTCATTAAAGAAGGCAATCACAAGGCTGCTTATACTCTGCAGCGTATTGGAGAAATTAAATGGAGACAATTAAGATAGCGCGTGGACGCAAAATCGCATTCTGAACGTGCGAGTTCGACAAAACCTCTAATGTATATTTTTAGTTTAAAACCTTTTACATTTGTAATTTTGCATTAAATAAATCATTGTTACTTATTTTCCTCTACTGTAAGGAATGTTATGAAAAAATCAAAAGTAATTAACAATAAAAATCAAATGTTAAAATATTTACAGATAATTAGTTTTATCTAAACTTCTTTAGCCTCCGTTTTTTGAACTAGTTCTCTGAAAAAATGACGGATTGAAAAATGGTTATTTCTCGATGAGACGAATTGTTGATCATTTCGATTTTGATTTAAAATTTACAAACAATACTGAAAAAATAATTGTTTTAATTATATGATTCATACAGTATAAATTATGTGACATAATATTTAGAAATATATGAAACATGCTTTAAATAAAGGTTTGACGATACGTGCGCTTGCAGACGGTTAGGTAATTATCGCGAGCAAATGTTTAGAAAATCACTGCAGAAATGGTGCTTTCCAGTAGAATGGCAAAGTTCTAGGAAACAAAATGAAAACATGATTATAAATAGAATTTCCGATTTAAAATGATTTTAAATTCAAACAAGTAGCGACGACTTCATTACTGCTAAAGCGTGTGCATATGACAGCTTACTGCTACGAAAGCAGTTACTCGCATATTGGATATTTTAATTACTATTGCAGTAAGACGGTAGAGATGAATTAGAGTTTAAAAACAAGGTTTGGACTTTGCTTAAAGATCAATAGAGTGTACTGAGTTTTGATGCCTAGTAAAAAAAAGTTGCAAAATTGTGACATATTTGATTGTAATAAGATAAAATAATTTTAAATACTATTATACTTCTGTCATACATTGTTTATATTTACATGCATTATTCTGTACAAGAAAATGATAAAATCTATCGATCCCTATTTTGTCCTTTTAATTCAGCAGCAAAATAACTCTGCAAGAGGGATTAGTGTGATATGGAAAATTATTTTATAATGTTATATCTACAGCGGAGAGTGTTTTTCTAACTGACATTCTAATTATATTAATTAGCATTTTATTGAAATATTATATATTTTTTTAAATAATAAAAGCTTTTAAATGACGTTTATTGCTGATTTTAGAAATGATTAAATATATGTTTCACATTAGATGTGTTCACGAATTATAAAACGCTTTATATAAAGAAATATGTTTTTTTTTGTTCATACCGATCAGTAAATCAAGTAATGCTACAGAACAAACACATAAATACCTAAAGGAACAAATGGAAGTTATTATGTAACATAAAACTTAATTAATTATAAAACATTATGAATATACATCATTATATTAAAATAGTCTATTTTATATTTAATCCAACTGTAAATTTCAATAATTATTGTGTCAATTATTTTCTTTTTCCTATTTCAAATCCTTTGCTCATGACACATATCCCTTTTTGACATCCAGAAATAATAGATTCGAATCATTTTATCCTATTTAGCTGTTTTATATCTTTCTCATTCCTGATGAAATCTTCAAACCAAGCTTTAACTTAATTTCATTATAGCAAGAAAATCTAATCTGCCATTGATATATAATCACTGTTTCTCTTGCTTTCTAAAAATCTTGCAGTTTTTTTTAAAAAATATCTCATCCTGTAATGATATTATTGTTAATATACAGCAATCTCTCGGAGATCTGCAGAAAAACGGTATTTCAGTGTTTTTTTTAATATTTGTCCGTGGTCACTCGGGTAGTTATGGAAATGTGAGATCTGACTAGCTTGCTAAGAATGCAACTAAAAATGATATTAATGTTGATGTAAATATTCCAGAATCGTACTTTAAAGAGACATTCAAAGCTAAAATGATTTAACAATGGAATTGTGATTATATATCATCTGACAAGAGAGCTGTTACAAAAAAACATTCTTCCCAACTGTTTTTGAAAGACTGAAAAGTAAGGACTTATTGCTGAATTTTAAGGTTACACTATTTTTGTCTGGACATGGTAAGTTAAGCTTTTAGCTCGAGCAGTTTAAGCTGACATCTTCCAATTTGTGTAATTGCAATCTTGGCGTTCAGCAAACAGTTTTCCACCTGCTTTTTGATTGTCCATTGCTTGATAATGCAAGAAATCTATTGAAATGCAGATTAAAATTAATTGGAATTCATTGGCCGCTGAAATGTCATGATTTGGTATCTTCACCTTCGGCCTACCGAGCTTTTGATGACTTTGTTGACTTTTATTTTAAGCATTGCAAATGATTTGTTTATATAGTTAAATCTTTTTTATTTGTGTTTATTTTCTCTCTGTGTTTGACTTCATTGTATTACTGAAAGTTGATATTATTACTTAGCATTTTGCTTTTTTTTTACTTACGATTTGTAAGCCTCGTGTAATACTTTGTGGTGCACGAGGATTTCTCTTTCTTTAAATAAAAAACATTTTCCAGTTGCTTTTATGTTTATCTCCTCTTCCTTTTCATATTTTTGCATTTATTCTCAAAATTTTTATTTCACACCGTCTTTTGAATCCTTGGCTAAAAGAAAGTTCTCGTCTTAATTTGACTATTAGCTACAGAAGAATTTTTTTTTAATATATTTCAAATCATTATTTTCTTTTTCTAAGAGTTCAACAAAATTATGCATATTTCTTAATTAAATACAAAGTGGAGTTAGCAGAAAACTAGTGAATTAATTAAGAGGCTGTTTCGAATATTATGCGGTGAGGTAATTTTATGTGTCCAGGCTGCCTTAAAAATAGTATTTCAGTACTTTTCAAATCACGATACAAAACTTAATCCATGTTTATTATACTTCATTTTGAAAAGTAATGTTATGGTAATATTTCTGAGGTTTCACTTATTTTTTATCAGAATATTATAACAAATTTTAGCATTTTACTTGCAAGCCAAAAATTTCGGACTTTCAAACTTTTTGACAAAATTCAGAGCTTGCCCTTGTAGCTTAAGCGGTTAAAGAAAAGCACAAAAGCGATACGTTCTAGGAGAAGAGATGAACTGGTGGTAGATTTTCTAAAGAAAACTGGTGTTAAGATTTAAACCGGTATCAAACTACCCTCCTTCGGCCATCTTACAGATAATTTGGTCTTTTGTGAAGATAGTTTCCTTAGGTGATATTTAACAACGATTTTTATTTGTGGTCTGAGAAATACAGAGAGAGTTCACACATTTTAATTTTCTTCACGAATTTAAATATTAATTTTAAAATAAAAATGTGAATAGCATTAAATTAGAATAAGGTTAATTTATCGTCTGCATCATTAAAAATGTTTTTTTCTTTAAAATGTCGGTGAAAAATAAACAAAGCATCGAACGCTATATTTTTGCACTGTCCGAAGAGAAATTCTTTTATTCAGTTATTAAAAAAATGTGTGAAAAACATGGTTTTAAAATTTCTACACGTAAAATAAGTTACGTAATTAATATGAAAGGAAAGAAGCGTCAAAGTTAGCATCTGACTGGGAAAAGGGGGAAAAATGCATACCCAACAAAGCACGTACAGCTCTTATTAAACTTAAAGTCGCATCTCATACTTTAAAGGAAAGTCCGGCGCCCCAAAGAGCTAGTGCAAAGTCTTTAAATATATTTGTAGGAACTGTGAACAAAATTATAAAATCATATTTTAAGCTTATAAGTATTTATTTTATTCTAATCAATTATTTTTAGTTTTTCTTTCTTTTCCTTCCTGATTTCAGTTTCCTGCCAGAATGTAAATTTTTTAACGACGTTGTGTTCTAATCTAAGCATGTTTCAGAAGCAGTATTTAAGCTGCGTTTCAAGAGTTCGAATAGAGTAATAGCAGTCTTAGTTTCGAGTTTATGCTGCGTGTTTGAGTTTAGCTCTCTAGTCAGTGTTAGACACTGATATTTCTAGGCTCGGCTTTGGTGTGCGCAGACGATTTAGAGTTTAGTTGAGCTAAGAAGCCAGTCGTTAAACATCTTAATTTATTAGTGATTTGTTACATTCTTATTTTCTTTAAATTTACGTTAGCCACAAATGGTGATTTGTGAGCATGAAGTGCGTGCATCTGCTTTAATTTAGTTTAAATAAAAAGGTTATTTTAAACCTTCCTCTGCAGAATTTCTTCTCAAAAGACATAGCGAGTAATCGCTACTTCTTCAACGTAGACTCCACGCTGTATGCTACCAAAAAGAACAAGAAGACTCTACAAGTTATCAAAACAAACAAAAAAATACATGATGTTCATCTCCTAATGCCGAAGCATGTTTCTCAGCGTAAGACTATGTGCAGATGGAAATATATGTTTACAATAGATGATGCTTGTATATACGTATCTGATTGCAATAAAAAAATCGATTTACTACAGAAAAAGAGGAGAAAAAGATTTAATATGTTGCTTCAGAGAAAAAAAAGAAAGTGTTTATATTGTGGTTATTACTGGATTGTCTTACAACGTAAAATTTAGAATAAGGAAAGCAGAAAAAATGTCAAATTTAATTCGAATTGCTATCAGAAATATGCTGTAAGACCTATTTTTAAAGAAGAAATTCCATCTCTTTATCCAAACAATCTTCACTGTGTTAAATTCCATAAGGATAAGGCTCGAAGGAATACCTCTAAATCTATTGTATTTTTTGAAAAAATAAGAAATGAAAGCAGAATTGAAGTCATTTTTATATGAATTCCACTTAAGCCCCCTGATGTGTCTGCTATGGATTACTGTGCGTCTGGACTTTTAAAACAAGTTCCCTATAATCGGCATCCCAAAACACTGGATAGACTCTGGAAGATTGTGAAGGAGGAGTGGAATAAAATCAACCTTGGTGTTTTAAGAAAAGGACTTTTATGTTGGAAATTAAGATGTATTATCACAGCTCAACAAACGGTCTATCAGAGGAAACATGTTAGAGAAAACATTTCTAAGGTTTGCTTATATATAAATCTTTGAAAAGTCGTTACAAAAATGTGTGAACACCCTCTGTAGTGATCATTTTCGATGATAGTCATCTACAGGAAGTAGTCACAACAACAAGGTTTTATGTATTTTAGTAATGGCCTTGTTGATCTGAAAGCTTATTTTTTATTTATAAACATATAATTCTACAATTTGGAAGGTTGAAACATGCTCCGGGGATGCCGATTTCTTCTTGATGGATGAAACAAAGACAAATCAAAGTTCAAAATACTTTTTTTGAAATGGACATAAGTATCACAAGACACAAACAAGGTTTACTTAATTAATTCTACTATCTAGTTATTATTTAACTCGATAAAGATTTCTTTAATGCAATATCCTTTGTTGAGAGCATTTAAGGGAACCACACTCTCTCGAGCCTAACTTCCGTCCAGACTAAAAAACTGGCGAAAAGTTAAAATATCGAAAGGAAAAGAGACGTTCCATGAACTGGGCCAACACCCATCATTTACCTAGATGTCTCCGTTTATTTTCTTTTTTTTTCAACGTAAAGGTATACTCTCAGGTTTTAAGCTAAGCAATTTTGGAGCCCATGTTTCCAAACAATATTTTGGTATTCTGCGAAAGGTGGTCATCTTATTGAGATGATGTTCAGTACCCATGTTCATTTATATTTCCAGAAATACTTGTCACTTTCGGAGGTGATCTTAAGGAAATGATCGCTACAAAAGTATTCGATGTAGTTTATATGTAGAAAGCACATATATATTTCGTTATAACAAAATATAAAGATTAAGATTTTTATTAAATGTGTAAGTTAAATGTATTGCGTGGCACTCTGGTGTAACTGAAAAGTAAGGCTGCCTAGCAACCAGGAAGCTAAAAGCTCCAGTCCCAAGAGAACATAGCCTATTTTTCGCAGTTCTTGCTCTGAAATCAAATGCCTAATGATCTCTACAGGGGATATAAGGTATTTTCTTCTTTCGTACCGTTTACCTTTACTGTTCAATTAAACTCACGTACGGCTGGCAGCTGAGGGGACGGCAATTTGTATAACGGCGAGGGCATTGCACATTTAACATGTTTCTGCTATGATAAAAATCTTAATGACTCCAAAAATACAGATTTAGTTTTATTGTTGTCGTGTCTGCGATGAAGCCCATTATTCAAGTAGTGCCGTGAGTGAAGATGACAGGCCTGACAATCTACAGAATGTTATTAGCGCAGAGGTTCTTTCTGGTAGATAAGACCCCCAATTTCTACCAATTCAGCAAGGATGCTCGGACAATCAAAAATGTATGCAGTTATCAATTTTGTGTCCGGACAATTTTCACAGTTTTTGCAGGTTTTCCTGCATTCTTTGTCAATTTGTCTCTGTGATTCTTTGTCTCTGTGATGGCCAGTTCTAAGATTGACTATGGTTTTACATAAAAATCGATCTCTATTGACGTTACACAATTGATGCTTTATTGAAATTGAATGTGCGTTCAATCTGTATTTGACCACGCATTTTCATCCGAGACGGTGAAATTTCTGTTATTTATCTTCTTGAGATTTCGAGCCTCTTTTCCCATTTCGTCTGCATCGTCATTACCTGTGACGTTGACATGCTCTGACAACTCTAGAAAATGCACATTTTATCTAACTTTTGAATTACCTTTAGGCGAAAGTGGATCACGCTGGTGATTAGGGACCTTCCATCCAGGACTGCCTGTAGAGCTGAGTTGCAGAAGACAACAAGTCCTTTTGCTTGTTCAGAATTGAGAAAAGATCTATACATGTCAAGTCTTCCACTATTGACAGACGCTCGCAAGTGATGTTAGAGACTATGGCTCCAGCCCCAGTTTTTTGTTGATACGCAGTACCGCCTGGGATAGTAAAAAATACTGCAATACCTCCGATAGTAAGTGTCTCATCAAATGAACCGTCTGCATAAGTGTGTGTACAATGTCCTCTTTTGGATACTGTTTAACGCTTCTGATCCCTTTCGCTTTAATGATATCAACCACTTCCTTTTTATTGTAGTAGGTTGAGTTAGATTTTAGAGTTCACAAGAAGCCTGTTGGGAAATGTTGGCTCTTGGATGATGGAAAATGTTTTATGATACAGGCCGATAACTGCTGTAATGATTTTGTCAGATTGGATGGAAGATGACCTTTTCTGTCTAGAGCTGCCGTTTTATTTTTCAAAGGATTTCCTAGCCATATGTTTTGGTACACAGCTTCTTGCCTTTTTTGTAAATTTTATTACATTAAACTGATTTCCTTTACCGAGGTTTTCGAGGCAACATTTGCGAACTGCTTTTAAGTTATTTGTGGAAGACACTTCACCAGTAATGCTTTTGCAGCCTTTGCCTGGACACTTTCTAATTTTTCCAGGATAGTTCTGGAAGTATGAGCTCAAATCGGAGGAGCATACTCCATGATCAGTCTAATTAGTGAGGTGAATGTTGCTCTAAATATCCCTGGAAAAGTTTCTCAATTCTATTCCGCAAAACTTTAGTTTTCAATCAGTAGTAACACTTTGATTTCATTTAATAGAAATTTTTTCTCTTCTTCAAATATATTATAATTTTTTTTATATTAATCGTAAGAATAAGATGAACCGTGCTAATGCTAAATTTCGTCCTATTACATAAAACCTAATAATGAAAACGACATAACGTTTTCTGAGTAAATAATGTAAATGCCCATTAAACTTGCATATAAATGTAAACTATTATTTTAAACACATTTGCGAATGTACCTTTTTTCTATTTTATTACAAAAATACTCGCTGAAATTACAGACAGAACACTAGATAAAAATACGGATCATAAAATTTACGAAATGAAGTAAATATAGAAGAAAAATAATATAGGTAAATTAAGGCACTTAGGCATAGTTAAATTCAGTTATTTGAATTAATTCAAAATCACCTGACTATTTTCCTCCCCATAAGTATTTCCAACTGAACTAATGTATTTCATTTCACACATCGTCGAAGAATGTATGAGTCAGTGGCTTTGTTGGTTGAGAAAGGTTAAATCAACCTTTCAAGAAATCTCTCAGCTTTGAGTTCCTTTAAAGAGGAGAGTATCTCAGGCTGAATGTGTTCTTACCAAGCATGCTTCAAGGAGCGTTCATATTAGCATATCTGACCGAGCGTTCAGAGTTTAATAGACGAGGGAGAACTGTTTACCAGATGATACTGATATCTATGTAATGAGATCACTAATAATTTTAGAGAAGTTTCGTTTTGAAACCCTCCTCATTAATACTGTAAAAGGGAACATACTGTTTCAATAATAACATTGCCCAACATTGATTAAATCCACTACTTAAATATTAAATAAGAGTTACGATGCAAGTTATCCCTCAGTATCAGCCCCGGAATGAAATAGACTTATTAATAAATTTCTTTAACCATCTGCACGAATTATCCCTAAAACATCATAAAAATAGAGCATTTTTTATTAAAATATAATAAATATATATTGAGTAGCACACAGACTATGATTCTGTAGCTAAGTGCTTGTGCATAGTATATGACTTTTAGAACCCCTTTTATTAAAGAAGTAATTGAAGATATTATTAAAACTATCCGTTAAAATATTTTAAATTATATGAAATATAGCTTCCATTCAAAAATGAAAAAAATGTGCCGTTATTAACCCTCTCAGGTTTATGGACGGAAAAATTTTGCGTAGAAGGGTGTCTTTCGTACTCATTACGCACGAAAATTTCTTCCAGCTTTTAAACTATCCTATTCCGGACTGGATGTGTGTTGGAAGAAAAGATGTGTGTTTGACTGGATGTGTGTTTTTAATTACAAGCAGGAACTTTGAAATTTCTGGGATATACCCGTAATGCTCGGAGGTTAAATGAAACCTATTTTGTTTGTAAATTGCTCTATTGTTTACTTTCATGTACAGTCTATTTCTATAATTAAAAAAAAACTTAACGGTATTCGTGGGTAGATCTAAACCGTCCTAACTAGTTATATAACAAAGAGATATGGAAAGCCAATGATGTAAAAACGTAACGGGTCTTAACTGACAGTACGAAGATCGCGTATGCGGGGGTACTTGCATCGTTCAACTTCAGAATGAGTTAGGCTAGCCACTTTGCTGGTTTACGTTAAAGTTTCGAGTCATTATTTGTCACTAATCATGTTTAAAATAACCGATCTGCCCTTCAGGTGTGAAATAGGAACCACTATCAAGTTTTTAAATGCAAGAAATATTCGACCATGTGAAATTTATCGTCAGATACATGAAACCTACGGAGAGAATGCACTATGTGAAGGTATAGTTCCAAAGTGAGTTAGGATGTTCTAACTGTTGAGCAAATCTTTTACTGCAGCAGTATCATTTCGATTCAAAAGTATTTTAGTCACTCATACATTTTAAATGCACGTTCAAAAATAAAGGCTAGAAATGAAAGAAGATAATGATAAAGTAGCAATAACAGATTAGTAGTAGGTACTCGAAACCCTTACTAATGAAATTGAAGTTATTATTAATAAATTATTATAATCATTAAATATAAATTATTAAATTAATTATTAGGGAAATTGAAAATAAAAAAAAATTTGGCTTCTGAAACGATAAATATGGTGATGTAACAACAGAATGTTCTTTTTTATTTTAAATATTATATTTACTTTAAAACCATTAGAAAATTAACAGTTGCAGAGAATTAAATAGAAATAAAAATCAGTTCTTTAAAAAATATTTTTTTTTCATTTCTCAAGTAGTTCTTTTTGAGTTTTTACATAGGTTTTACTAAAAGGGGACTAATGCGCATGCAAAAATAATAAGCTTAAAATAAAAAAAAAATACAAGTATACTGCAGAAATAATTTTTTGAATTATTTTTGAAAGTTTTAGAATTTCTGCGCTTCAGTAATATTTCAAACATCAATAAGCATAATGACGAAAGTTCCTCATACTTAAATATATGTTCTTTTGCGTTTTACGCAGCACACTGAAAATGAACACGAATTGAATAAATGCATTTGGTTTAGAGCATAAATCTAAGGATTTTGATTTAGAACATTAATCACGCCACGCTTTCTGTTCTTTTGCATTCCACATTATTTTACGATCATGGCTACAATTTCCATAAATTAGTCATTAAGCGAGGACTAAAAAGTGCTGGAAACCTTTTGGAAGAAAATTATAATATCGCCTGCACTTAACTTCCTCTTCTCAAAGAATCATTTCCTGCTTAAGATAAAATGTTCGTATAGCACTCTATCACGATGACAAAAGTAAGAGTAGAACAAATCTGAAATGAGATAGACATTTTAATGAGCAACGAGTTTAGTTTTTTAATTCTTAAAACTTATGACTTTGCCGCAGAGCAGAAGTTAATGCTTCTCGGAAGCTTATTTTACATGACTTAAAATATTCTAGGAATATCTCCTCTTTTATAACAAATTAAAAATATTAAGCTCTAAAAGTACAAGAAAAAGGATGTACAGATAAGTTAAATTTTGACTAATATGCGTAGACATTTATATACAGAACTATTTTCTACTTTGACATTAAATTAACTGATACATTGTAGAGTCATTAGGATTTTTTGAAGCAAAAGATGTGAAAAATGGGCAATGTCCTCATTAGGAGTCTGACCTTAACCTCTCGATCACTCGCCAAGTGGGCTACTGTTACACCACGAATGCTTGCAGGAAGGAGGAAGAAATTACCTTATATACTTCCCCTTTTAAAGGGGGGACTGGGGATCAGGGGATCCAATTGCCGAATCCTGATAGTAAAGAATCATCATCCACCACCTTTTTTTTTTTTTTTTTTTTTTTACCAGGAGGGGTGAAAAATGAGCATTGCCTTCGCTGGGACTCAAACCTGAACCTCTTGAATACGCAAGGCGTGTGCTGCCGTTACACTGTGATAGTACGCAGAAAGGAGGGGGAAAATATCTTATATACTCCCCCTTTTAAAGGACGATCGGCGATTGAGGAACCTAGTCGCCAAATGCTCCTGGTGAAGAATCAGCATCCACCACTTTTTTTCAGTTCGAGGGTCACTGTAGTGTCATTAGATTTTTTTAAGCAGAAGTGAATAAATAAGCAATGGCCTCGCCGGGATTCGAACCTGGGCCTCTCGAATACGCGTCGAGTGTGCTGCCATTGCACCACGATGGCATGCAAAAAGGAGGGAGGAAATATAATATTTTCTAATTTACGATTGAAAAATTTCTAAATTTGTTGGTTAAATTAATGGTTAATAATTAGATTAATGATGCAAGGTTGAATTTTAATGAGTTTTGAGATCTTCTCCACTTAGTATCTATATTGAAAATAGGTAAAGTAATTTGAAAATATATAAATCATTTTAATTAGTACTTTTTGATACATTATGCATGTTTTAGATGTCATGCATGTTATACCAAAACATGTTTGGCTCAAAAGTCTTGAGAAAAAAGTACTTTAACCATGATGTTTCTCAGAAAGTTATAATTTATATTCATACCATATAAAGAAATAATCAAGCTATCGTAAACTAAATGAGCGTGCATATGGTCTGTGTTTGCAGCCAAAGAAATGTTAACAGTAAAAGAATGGTGTAACAAAACGCTAGAAAACAACCTCCATTTTCTGCAGCGCTACTCCTCTAACAGATGATTTAAAAAAAAATAAATAAATAAATGAATAAAACTGACAATTTAACAGTTAGTTCGAGTTTTGAAGGATTTTTGCATGGAAATAACTTTTCTCATAGACTCCGAGTAAATTTCTTTGGGCTACTTTTTATTAATTTTTTCTTGCAATTCCTTTACGTATTGTTTGTGTTTTAAATAAATTTATTTTTTTAAACGTACAAAGTTTGGTCCAAATTTAAATTTTGTCGGTTGCTTACAATTAATTATCAGCTAGCCCGTAGAAAAACGCTACACTAGCAGGATAAATACTGCAAAGCCTAAATAAAAAGTTGTTAACAAAAACAATAATGAGTTAAAAGAAATTTTAATGACTTATCTTAATATACCTTACTACTAAAAGTTAATTGTATTTATCAGGAAATATGGAAAAGATATAATTTTTCTTCATAACATTTATTTTTTACATTTCATAATTAGCTGGCCAAAAAGCATTTGCAGATCAATACTTCATAAAAAAAAATCCATGTTTATTGAATTATTCGCGACAATTTAATAAATTATTTAACATGAAACTTCAAATTCAACCCATGTTAATTCGCTGTTGTTTATCCAAATAAAAGGCTCTACTCTACAAAAACTGCTTTACCATAGCTCAGTGTACGAACGTCACCTGTCATATTGCGAGAAAACATGTAGACAACCTTAAAAGTACTTAGATCTAGATATGAAATATTTGGATTGGAAACAATGAGTGTAACAAAGGAAATCTTTTAAGTACTACATCACCTTTTGACCCTAAGCTGCACTAGTTTTACCTCTTGTATATTCAACACTTTTAAATTTTGCTAATAACCGCCACAAAATGGCTAACTGGTCGCGAGGGATCATATCATCAAACCGGGACAGTTCTGGTCAAAGCGAGACGTCTTGTAAGCCTATTTATAATAAAAATGAAACATTTATTGCTTTGCGATAAAGCACATGAAATTTTTAAGGAATGTTTATGATTCTGAAAACGTATTTTTCTGATACATAAATTGATTTTGCATTAGAATATGATATTTAATATTAATTACATAGTTTAGTTTAAATATTCATGCTAATATATATCGATTCATTTTATATTAATCATATATTAATAATAAGTTTAAGTTCTAAAAAATCATCTGCAATATAAATTCTTTGATCAAAATGATTTCATTTAATAATCGAAATAAAAGCTTAAAATATTTATGATAATACTACTCAAAATCTACACTGCGAAAAAAAAGGGGAGATAGTTCTATGTCTTTCGTTCTACTAGGCCGACTGACAAAATTCAAATTGCGTTTTTTATGTCCCCGAGAGCGTGAGTTAGGATATGTGTTAGTTTATACATAGCGTTATTTATACATGTTATATATAACATAGATATATTTTGACACAAAACCGGAGTTTTCTGAAAATAGCGTATATTGTTTTTTCATATTTCTATTTTATGACTCAGATTATGCCCAGGTATTAAATTTTGTAATTTTTGGTGGGAAATTTATAAAGAAATTTAAAAATTTATCTTGGCGGAATTTTTCAGCTTGCACCAAGAATAATTCACTTGGCAGAAATCTTAATTTATAGTAACCTATTTACTTTCCTGTTTTTTTCATTGATTCACGAAAGGAAAAAGGTCCATCGTTCATTCTTTCAAATAATTTTAACAAAGTGCATAAACCCTATTTTCGATATTATCGCTTATATTAAATACATCAAATTTCAAAACGCGTCAAAAAATTTTGTACAAAATATTAAAAAATACAAATTTTAAACATATATCTTAACATAAATGTACGAATTATATTTGAATTAAACCAAAATTTCAAATTCTAAAGAAGGAATCAAGTAAGTTTAATAAAAAAAGACATATTAATAATTATATATCAAATTCAATTAACATAGAGGAGCTAAATTTTTGAGCGCTGATTTTTTTTTAAAACTATTTGTACGATTTTTACAAAACTTGGTAGTTTGGCATAATTTGAGTCGGAGAATTGAAATATGGAAAAAATTGGCATGTCACTGCAGAAAAAGTCCGATTTTGTGTCATGTGTCAAAATACCTATGTTAGTACGATGTTTTATATAAATCTCTTACATATCCTAAGTCGCGCTTTCGGGACGTGAAAACCGAATTCAAATTTTGTCAATCGGTCTGTCACACTTTTCTTCGCATGTACTTAAATTTTATACATTTAACAAAATCCTAGAATCCCCATGAATTACTTTGTGTTTATCAAAAAAGTAGGCGATTAAAATCTCAAAGAAAAGCTCAGTAGAAGAATATCAGAAACTGATTTTTAAGCTGTGTCATAAAAAACAATTAGAAAAATGTACTTAAGTAAACCAATGTTAAAATTTAATTGGAAAAAAAAGTTTGTTCTTCAGATAATAGAAAGAAGGATTTAAGACTTCTAAAAGATGTTTTATTAAATAAATCGAAATTATAATGACAAATTATTTTATTTTTATTAGTTCTATTTCTACCACAACGAATATGTTTTGAAAGCATATTCTTCTTGCGCTGCCTTTCTCCTTCCCTTTAGCTGTATTCTTTCCTTAAACAATTCTATTTTGTTTTGGAAAAAACTTATGCCATGTTATTTCGTTCCTTTATTTTAAAGCATAATATTTCATAAAAGTTTCTTTTAGTCTTTTGCTTCCAGAAAAAATTGTTTCGCGAGTAAAATGCTCCTAAATTACTTTTATGGGCAGAACAAACTAGAGTCGAGAAATCTAATACTAACTCTGATATTCAATACATTATTTTAATTAAAACTAGAGTAATTTGATATTTGAATGTTAAAATTTTATTTATCAGCATGACAATGTGTATAATCCATGTAATTGATTTACCGAAAGGTTTGCTAATATTTCATATTTAGCACTGTCTCGTTCAAATAGGTGTTTTTTGCAAACACTTTTCAATACAAATCTCTGTTTTATTTATTTATCTAAGTCTTCAGTAATAAATATTTTAAGAACCTTTTCAAAAAATATTTCTTGTCAAAAACGTATAAATTGAGTATGTTAATATCAATCGAAGATGTCAAAATATTATTTCACGCGTTTGTCTAACAAGCAAAATGTTAAATCTGTTGGTTTGTATTGCATATTGTGTAGATAGGCTTAAAAAGTCTGCGTAATAAGCAGTATTATTACATTAAAGCAAACGTATTAACTAGAAACTTATCAGGTGTTTTCTCCCTCCTTTCTGCCTGACTTCGCCGTGTAACGGTAGCACACTCGGCGCTTAATCGAGAGGTCCAGTTTCGAGGTCTGAGATTCCATTGCTCATTTTTCAAGTCTCCTGCTCCAAAATATCCTAATGATTTTACAATGGCACCCGAACTAAAAGGTGGTGAATGATGATTCCGCAACACCAGAATTTGGCCGCTCTTTAAAAGGGGAAGTATATAGGGTATTTTCTCCATCCCCACTGCATGCCTTAGTGGTTTAACGGTAGCACACCTGGTGCATATTCTAGAGATCCAGGTTCGGCTCGTAAAATATTAAAAAGCTATAAAAAATTCTGAAAAATTAAGTCGGAACCTAAAAATTTCAGATTGCATTGAACCTTTCAAAGAAGAGCTTAGAAGTGAAACTTTAAAATATTTAGATTTGAACACCTTAAAATGTTCAGAGTTACACACTGAGTAATAGAATAAAAAGCAAAATTACGGCGTTAAGAGCGTGAAAACAGTGTAATCTGGAAACTCCACTTCGATTGTACGACATCAATTGTTCGATTGTATTGCATCTTTAACTGTGAAGTAATCAGTAATAGAATAATCATTAATAATAGAATCTGTAATAAACATCAATCATAATAATACAATAATCAACCAGTAATAATACAAATCAGTAACAATTAATAATCAGTAATAAAATATGAATCTTCTTAATAACTTCAGTATTTTTATACCTAACAAACAAGAGTGCTGAAACAATAATACGCATAATTTTGATTTTTATAGGTTGTTTTGCAAAAGGGAAAGCTGAGACGTTAAATAATTTTAGAAGTGTAGTTTTGAAGGACATTAGGAAAGGAAGGCATTCCTAACTAACGGAGGATATCTCATCATAGTATGTTCAGATATCCTCCACTAGTTATCCTCAATTATAGTTCGCAATCTGCAGTTAAAGACTAAATTTAAAGTAGAGAAGCGGCAGTTCACAAGATTGCATATAGATGTAGGATTTCCTGTTAATTTAGCAGTTATTGTGATTTGATTCTTTACTTCAATGCCATCTTTCTGTAGCCCCCTCACAAGAACGCAAATTAATTGTTGTACATTTAAGGTGAGGGTTTGAATGTTTTAGAGTTAGAACTGTTGGCAGCCTCGCATTGCAGTTACGTGCTATCGCCAGCTCAGCTAGCATCTTGCCGGCCCACCTTTAGAATAAGCCCCGTTAATTACCTTGAGCCACTCTATCCAGTCTAATTTGTGTGGAGTCTCTGACTATGTTATCTATATTTGAATTTAATTTCCTTTTATATTGCTTTAAACAACCGCAAGTAGCGAATGATTATCTGTAGCACACGTTGTGTCTTCTGATCTTTTAAAGACATTCTTACGGTACTGCCAACTGCTTTAGACTAATGCTATAATTCCTTTTTCATTCTAGTAGGGCAGCGGTTCTCAACCTTTTGACTAACGCCTGCCATCTAAACAAAACCTGAAGTACTTTAGCACCACGAATACGTTTCACAACAATTCCTTTTCAATTTCTTATTAGACATATTAAAAAAAGCTGCCTGGCCGATATAGTAATTAGTGCCCCTGACTACCGAAGCGATGGGACCGGGTTCGAATGCAGGAAAAGACATGGCTGTAACTCTCCGTCCCTTCATATGAGACAATGGTGGCCACCTATTAGGTGCTTCAATAATGAAATAGCCAACACTTCCGTCCACTTGTAGGGGCGCAAAGCTAATAGCTGTTAAATAAAGTGCCCGGCAGTTTAAAATACATTTTTCCATTTGCACAACCTATTGACTGTTTGTATTAAATACGCACACATAAAAAATATTATATAAAAATTTAGTTGCCATTTTAAGTATCAAAATCTTAGTTATAATACTTTAATTCTAAAATTTAGTGCGGAATTTTTACCTGTTTAAGAGAGATCAGTTTCTTTATGGCTGGACATATTTCACATAGTTTTAACAGTAAATTAGGATCCACTTTTAGTTTGGTTCTGTATTTGTGTTTCAAATATAACATGGGAGAAAATCCTTGTTCACACAAATAGGCTGTCCAAAACGGCAGTAAAAAATTAATAGCTTTATTTGAAATGCCTTTAAATTCATTTTTTCCGGATCAGCGAAGTTAGCATGTTATTTGTGAAATTTTTACTTTGTAGTTCGATCACAGAAAATTTCTACCAAATGTTCTTTTCCTTCACGAGATAAAATTTCAGATACATTTGAACAAAATGGATTTCTAATCCAATTTTTTTTTATTATCCTTGGGAAAATACATGTTAAAATTATTTATAAATTAAGAACAATAATTTTAAATGTCGGATGCTAATTCTTCTATTTTCAAATTATTTTCGTTTGGAAAACTCTAAAAGTGTTAAAAGGCTTAAAGTATTATTATGAAATTCTTTGATTGTTAGTCCTAGTTTTTTATCATTCCATTTATTTTATCTGTAATGGTAAAGAAATTAACATTTCGTCCTAAATATAATTCATTAACTGTCCAAAATTATCACCTGAATTTGCTAAATGGGGAGCCATAATTCACTAAATAAGCATTTTGCAATTCAAATTTTGAATCACAGGGAACAATATTGAATTGAATTTCTGATCGAAATTCAAAAAGACGATTTAAAACTTTGCCTAATCACCTTATCTGGGAATGTAACAAAAGCGTTTCATGTTCACTGTCCATCTCATGACATAAAATCGTAAAAATTATTGAATTTATAACTCGGCATTTAATCAAATTAACAATTTTGGCAGCCTGATTCAAAACGATTTTTAGGTTTTGGGGATTGTTTTGGCTACTAAAGCTTCACGATGAATGGAGAAGTGAGTAAATTTAGTTTCCGCTGCGATTTTCTGTATTTGAGAAATGACACCGAAATGTTTTCCTCTTAAAGCGCGAGCTACGTCACTGCGTTGGTCACTTATTCCAAGGAATTTCGTTCTTAGAAATAAAATTCTTAATTACTTTCAAAATTTAATTTGCGGTTGTTTATCATGAACAGATTCATAAAATAAATACTCTTTGGCAATTTGTTTATGTTCTCTAAACCGTGTGTAAACTAGAAATTGAAAAACGTTCGTTATATCAGTACTTACATCCAATTCCAATGCGAAAACCTCACTGCGTTTTATTTATTTATTATTTTTTTTGAATAAGTGTCTCTTTTATGTAATCTGCCATTTCATGAATTCGTCGATATGATTTGATAACGGAATATTATTATTAAGAAATATTATTAAGTTTATTAGCGGCTTTTTCGTTGAATAATGTTAAAACGATATCTTTAGCTGCTGGTAATATAAGTCCTTCTGAAATAGTCTGAGCCTGCCCAGTCTTGGCAATCCTTAGGCTTAAAAGGTTTCACTACTTGTTTACTATTTTTGAACTCCGATAATTCCCTCCTATAATATTCTTCAGATTTGTCCTTTAAATTTGCATGCTTAGATTTAAGATGTCTTTTAAGAAACGATGGTTTACTTTGATTGGCTAATAGATAGTTCACCGCAAACAACACATTGAGGTTGAGAGTCCATATTATCTCCATTCAGTGTAAGGCCGAATGATAAATAACTTTCATTATATTTTCTATAAACAATTTTTCTTCTCTTTTCGATATTTGTAATGCTAGTAGATTGTCTTGGATCCATCATTTGTGAATTTTAACTTTTCCGTTTAGTCAATCCTAGTCATTTTTACATTTTGAAAATCTAGGTTTGCTTTATTATTTTTTCAGAAATATTTTAATTCACAATATATTACGAGGTATCCAAAATCAAACAAAGATATTCTCAAATCCCGTACAAAAGCAAGGGATACCAAGCAACAAGAAGACAAATTACTTGCTGTTAGAGACAGCAAATAGACGTAAAAAATATTGTAATTGAAAATAGAGCAATCTGAGCTCGGAAATGGCGGTGCCATAAAGTGTAGATAAAGAATATTTGTGAAAGAAACAGGTTATTTTGCTAAAGTATGTGAGCGGCTACTGACGTTGAACAAAGCTCAGATTATCACATCATTTACCGCAGATTTAATCTGCCAAATTGCTATTCACCGGTATGTAGTCATTACACTACTAGCATATAACTAGTGTGACCTATATTATGTGACCAAGGAGACTATTAATCCTAAAATCTTTCCTATCTGCTTTATCTTTGGTGTTGTATTCATGTTATAAAATTATAAAATACCCCCAAAAATTATTAAAAATATTAAAATACCAAAACATTCGGTTTTCTCCCTAGCTCAGTGCTTAGCGCGTTAGACTCGAGACCGAAGGGTCCCGAGATCGAGTCTCACTAATCGCTGCTTAATTTTTCCGAACTAATAATATTTTTATAAGTTCTTCTTTTTGTCTCTGTAATTTTTCTCAATTCATGTTGACTTCCTTTTTATTTTTCCTTAACGACTTTCATGTATTTTTTTCCTATTTCTGCTCCATTTTATTAACTATGATGTAGAGGTAGAGGGTTCTTTACCCTAGGCACTCCGTAATAATTAATCCTTGGAAGCTCAGATAGAATAAATTCACGAGTGTCAGAGCAAAACATAAAACAGACTGTTGGGACACTTAATTTTTTAATTCAATAGTTAAAATGCTTGGTTCCTTTGCGTACTACATATTTTTCTCTTGCTTACCACCGGCTGAGAATCGCTGTAGTAGGGGACATATTAATGTCTAAACATAGCAGAACCCTAGATAGGAAGAATGCAATCTAATGAAGTGAATGAAGGACTTTACTTCATAACAGTTCTAAAATAGCGTGCTGAATGAATCACTAATTAAAACTTAATGAATCTAAATTTAGACATTTTGCCACATTCTTCATGCTGACTAAATTCAACTCAATAAATGTTTTTACTTGTATTACAGATTATTATTTTTTAGCTAAATTTATTTTACCGATTTTCATTAGGTAAAATAGGCGATGATATGAGAGCGGTTTGTTTAAAAAAAATGCGAATCCGAAATGTTTCGAATTTCGAAGTTTACTTGTTAAATTAGTCAACTGTATTTGCTTTAAATAGTTGGTCACAAGAGCAGTTAAATGTTAAATTAGGAACTGAAGTGTAAATAACAATTTTTCATATCAAATTTGCAGTACCAAAATATAATATATTGTAATTATAACTATATGAGGTATACTTCATAAATGAGCTAAGCTGCTAATTAAAAAAAAGACTAAATCATGAACAATTAGTGATATGAAGTAAATTCCTTTCAATTAACTGTGCAATATATATTTAGGTATAGAAACTGAGTCTCTCCGAATGGCGTACCCTACAACAATAATTAAAAGTAATCTTTTAAATGAAAAGAAACCAGACAGAGAAAAAAATTAATTTGAGAGTAATTTGCCATAATTAAGGTTTAGAATCTTCATAATCATATGTGTTTAGGGGAAGCATTTCAAAATATTTTACACAGTATTACAAATATAAAAATTTTGCATGCATCCATTACTTATTTTAAATAGTCGCAAAAATTTCAAAATTTTATGACTAATTTTCATTATTATAGCTTGTATTTTAACATCTTTTGTAATAACACAAAAATGTTAAAAATCTGTTGCTAAAATTATGGTTTTATTATTACTATTTTATTATTATTATTATATTTTTAATTTTCGTATTTTACGCAAAACACCTTTCTCTAAATTCTTTGACGCCACATCTTTCTCCAAATACAAACATATTCCCTCTATTTCGGCCACCAGATCGTCTGCTTGTTTGTGAGATCTCATTTCCCATCGTGCAGTTCGCAGTTTTATTTTTGCATTCTTGTAAACGCTAATTGTAACTTTCACGCTTTTCTTTTTGCTGTGTTACGTTCTAAAGTTGAAACCGCTGAACGAAAATATAAAACTTACAGTCAACTCGCAAATGTTGTATTCTTAATGTACATTAATTTAAATTTAAGGTACCTCAACGCAACACAAACTGTTGAGCAAATACACATTAACTTAAGTGTTTTACTAATTCGTCAGTGGTTCTGCTCTAAAACCTTGCATCACACGAAAAAAAAATTGCACCCTCCCTCCATTATATATAATAAAATAAGTAAAAACTCTGAAAGGTTTCAGATTTTAAATTGCGTCCAAAGGGGCGTTTATTTAACATTTGTGTGTTACATTTATTTATTAAATATCATGTTCTTCGAAAACCGCAAAATAATTTTAATATATAAATCGCAAGATAATTTTAAAATCAACATATCTTTAGAATTTCCGATACACAGTCTCACGCTCTGGAGATAAAAGTATTTTTTCTGTACAAAGTTGCTATTGCTCGGTTTGAAATTCTTGAGTTTATGAATCAAAAATTCGTTAAATTTTTACAAAATATGAAATCGATAATAAAACAAATTCCAAATTTGAAATTTGGGCTTCCAGATGCCCATTTTCGGGTGGAAATGTTTAATATTCAAAATTTGGTGGCTTTAAGTTCCGTTGTTTTATCACAATATGAGAAACATACATACATTTATGCAGATTTTTCATTATTTAATTTCATTAAATATAATGAAGTGGAATAATATTTGGTGGTAGCAATTTAAAAATGAAATAACGCTTTTAGTGAATCAACGCAAAATCCCAAAACGAAATTAATTGTCCTTCTCGGCAAATTGTCCCTTTGAACAAAAAGAATTACATATGAAAAAAAAAATCTGAAAGATTTCAGATTTTAAATTACGTCCATAAGGGGCGTATTTTTAACATTTTGTGTGTTATCTTTATTTATTAAATATCATGTTCTTCGCACTTAAACCATAAAATTCAGTTCAAGACATATATTGCAAAATAATTTTAAATTGAGCATATCTTTAGAATTTCCGCTACACAGTCTCACGCACTGTAGATTAAAACGTTTTTTCTGCACAACGTTGCCGTTCTGTTGCTTTCAAATCTTTGAGTTTGTTAATCAAAAATTCGTTAAAGTTTCACAAAATATGAATACGATAATAAAACAAACTCTAAATTTCAAATTTGGGCTTCCAGATGCCTGTATTCGCAGTAGGATTACGTCACTTAAAATTGAATGCCTCTAGGTACCGCTGTTTTATCACAATGCGAGAAACAAAGATACATTTATGCAGATTCTTCATTATTTAATTTCTTTAAATGTAATACAGGGCGATAATATTTAGTGGCAACAATTTGAAAATTGAAACGGGCATTCAGAGTGAACCCACTCAAAAGCGCAAAACGAAAACAATAGTTGTTCAGGGACAAAGCCCCTTTGGAATAAAAATTACTACTTTTTCATAAGGTGGGAACTTTCATAGTATTTTCTACCATACAATTAATTTAGTAATTAATTATAACACTAATCAATATTACAGTTTTCATAATTTATGGTAACCCTTAAAATCAAAATTTTTATTTCATATTTCTGTACAATTTTTCAAACTTATGTCACGCATTTTTCATTTTCAAATAATTCTAAGAATAGTTACAAAGTTCTTAACAATATTTGAAAAGCTTCATTATAAATTCAAATATGTAGTTATTTAACTTAATAAACTTCTCTAAAATAATTTTAAAAGTCTTAAAATTAATTACTTATTTTGGCAAATCAAATTATTAGAATTCAAATTTCTAGTGCCATGAAATTATACTTTTTTAAATAACAATGCAGCATTTTTGAAATCCACTTTAATAAGAACATATCATTTTGTAATGCAGATGCGATTAAGGGAAGCAGAAGGAAAAATAATTTTCTAGTACACCCTTCAAGCATAATTTTCAGTCCTATTCTTCCGAAGAAAAAGAAAGTGAGTAATTTATTTGCTTAAGAGTCGGAGGAAGCACTGTAAATAAATAGTTCGGTGCCTTTTAAAGTGCTTTTGAACTATCGGGAAAACACAAGGACTGATTATGTTTTAAGTACTGGTAAAGTACCAGAGCAGCACAATGCTAGATTTTTTTAAATACTGAACAGATGACGGAAATAAATTCGAAACTGTTTAACTATGAAATATACAAGTAATTTCCCATTGAAATTCCTGGAAGAGTTTCATCAAATGGTGGTTTCACAATAAAAATATTAATTTCTCTTTCCTATTCGTTTCACTTGGTACTTTCAACTGTAAATAGTTCTGGAAATTTTCTTAGAAAATTTCTAGAACTTTTTGTTAGATCTTTTGCAAATACCTTAATAAAAATAGTAAAAGATTTGATGTATATACCACATGAGCTCCTTCCATGGAATATTAAATTATACGCATCTTTTTCTGCCTTTCATTTAAACTTATTTTCTCGAATTTCATTACAGATATATTTCTCATTCAATTAAAATTTCAGTTTTCTCTTCGCGATAAGGCAAAACTACATAAAAACTCAAAATATCTATGTTAAAAATTCAAAGAAATATGAAAGTATAAAATACCAAATACAGTTTAAAATCAGTGACAGTTTCTACGCAAAAACAAGCAATGCGGCCAGTAGGCAAGAATGCCGATTTTTCTGTGCACAAAACTAAAAGTTTTCTTTTGGTCTCACTGGGCAAAAAGACCCTGAAAGCCTAGAAACTGACTTAATTTGTTGTGGACGCAATGCTGAGTGAATATAGGAGATAATTTAATAACTTAAATGATAATCCCAGAATGGGTAAAGCATAGTTTAATTCGTAATAATAAAAGAATACGTTATTTTGTTCTTGCGAAGCTTAGTTTGTGTACATTGGCAACAAATCCAATATTTTGCCATGTTTCCAATGTAAATAGGTATGACTTCTATAGTAAAAATTCTTAGGCTTAGCCGCACTAAAACAACTTTTAAAGTGTTGATAGTTTTACAACTGTAACATATAGGTTATCTAAAGTCATAAAAACCTTAACCGGAAGATAAGAATAACATAATTCAATCATTTTGAAAGCAAAAATCGTAAAATTTACAAACATATAAGAAAAATGAAACTTAGCTCACTGAGCCGAGTAACAGAATGTATATAAATATATATACATATATTTACATATATTTATATACTTTTGGTGTGCCTGATTGCAATCAAAATACTAGGAGGTGTATATCTACATATTATATCAGTCCCATATACAAAATTTCAACGTTCTGAGGCTACTTGTTATGTGGTGAGCAAATCATTCTTACTTTTCATATCTGACTGCAACTGGCTCCAACATAGCAATGAATACTCAACATCTACAAATTCAGATACCATTCCAGTATTTTCAGGATGTACACTGCTCGACATTGAAAATGCAACACCAAGAAGGAGTGATCAGAAATTTATGCAAATTTTAGAGTCGACGCACTGAGTCACGTCACTGAGTTGTGCGAATGATGTGAAATGCGCAGCTCTCCGACGCACGTGAAGTATGATATAAGGGAAGGAACGTGCAGAATGGGCAATATTCGTGTCGCTATTTCTGCCAGACGAATTATCGAAAAAAGTTGGTTTTGTCCCGGTGGATACGTGTAATAGGAGAGAATGCCAGGCCGCCGTCAACGAAGGCACTTCCAGCAGATAGACGATTTTACGAGGAGTATGGTGACCGGACTGAGAAGGACGGATTGGTCCTTACGTCAAATCGCAGCTGACACCCACATGGATGCGAGCACGGTGCATCGGCTATGGCGAACATGGGTGGAAAAAGGAAATGCGGGAAGAAGGAGGGGTGCAGGTGCAGCCAGAGTCACGTCAGCACGCGTGAGTCGGCGGATCCGCCAATAAGATGTGGCGGTCCCGAAAGTCACTTGTAACGCAAATCTGCAGCATGTGCAAGATACACTGGATGTTCCCGTGTCGACGAGAACCATTTCCCGTCGATTGGTTGAACGTGGCCTGCACTCACGGCGTCCGTTAAGAAGACTGCCATTGACCTCACAGCATAGATGCTAACGTTTAGAATGGCGGACTAGAG
>KK117876.1:1776713-1789355 GCA_000611955.2 Stegodyphus mimosarum | reverse complement strand
GTTCTCAGATGAGTCACGCTTTTGTTTATCCAATGAAAGTCGCCGCATACGTGTGTGACGTCGACTGGAGACAGATCTAATCCGGCAGCGACCGTGGAACGCCCCACCGCGCGAAAACGTGGCATAATGGTTTGAGGCGCTATTGCCTACGATTCCAGGTCACGTCTATTTCGTATTCAGGGCGCTATGACGGCCCAACGATACTTGGATAATGTAATGCGACCGGTGGCAATCCCCCACCTTCAGGGGCTGCCTTAGGCAAGTTTTCAGCAGTACAACGCCCGACTACACATTGCTCGCATCTGCCAACATGCTCTGCAAAGTATACAGATGCTTTCCTGGCCACCGTACTCTCCTGACCTGTCACCAATCGAACATGTGTGGGATGTGATTGGACGCCGTTTGCAGACTCCGCCCCTGCCTCGTTCAGAAGACGAACTAGGGCAAATGGTTGAAAGGGAGTAGAGAGCCAACTCCCCGGACACCATCCGCACTTTTATTGACTCGTGTTTCTTCGTGCATCGCTGTCCGCGGTGGCCTACATCCTACTGAGCCGATGTCATTCTCGCTCTGTATTCTGACTATCATTTTGAAATAAAGGTCACTTATTGCTGCTTACTGTCTCTTTTTTCCAAATTTCATCACTTTCTGACCACTTCTTCTTGGTGTTGCATTTTCAATGTCGAGCAGTGCATTTAATATAATTCTAATCACATTTATATTTGCAAATTATATATAACCACAAAAGCATAAAATTGCGCATATCTGAACAACGAGAATAGGTCCAGCATAAGTTTTACTAAACTTGAGACAACTTTTGTCATTTAAATATCGCAAAACCTAAACATAGGTGTCCTCATCTTCTAAAACTCAGCTAAGTTGATAAATATCACTGCTATCCGCAGCGGATTCCATTTCATTGACACCCAAAACTCAATTTCGTAACGCAGTTGTTTCGCCTGCCGAATTTTTTCCCGGCATCCTCAAAAAAAAAAAAAAAGACTTGAATCTCATCTGCTCTTGCTATTTCCGCAATGCATAAATTTTCTACTACAGTTGCTGTCAGACGTGTTCTCGAAGCGTGTGAGAGGCACAACACTACTTGTTTGTGAGTTATGCTAGATGCATACATACTTACATACGTATGTACTTACGTACAGACGCCAATCAAACCTTGCAAACAAAAAGGAAGTGCACAACTACATATTATAGCAGTCCTATATACAAAAGTTCAACGTTCTCAGGCTACATGTTTTTGAGTTACGCCAGATATGTACATAGATACGTACGTAGAGACGTTGCGAAGAAAATCTCTTCTGAATCCATTTGAAATCAATTTTATAATTCGTTTGGGTAAAAAGAGTCCTTTATTCTGTCCTTAAGTACAGACGCCACGCAAAAACATTTTTAAATTGCATTCGGTAGAGGTCAAAATGAATATTTTCGTTGAAATATGACACCCGAAATTTTTCGCGATTACAATACTTCCTTTTTACTTCGTAAAAGGAAGTAAAAATCGGAATGACATTTCTTATACTCTGTTAGAATTTACTTTCTGCGATCTGGAAGAAGAAATTCTTTGAATGCGACATATACTGTATATAAGCATAGAGAAAAGTATTTTCCAAAATAAAAAAACTGTTTCGCTTTATCTTCGATCAAATTAGGGATTCAAAAGAATTCAGGACTTTGAGAAAGATGGATGTGAGTTTCTGAGCTTGCACAACAATACATCTGAGAGCTTTCTTTCAAATCGCTATGTAAAGACGAAGGAAGAAATGAGTGCAGAAGTTTTTGTTTGTTCCGCAGTTTTAAAGAAGATTAAGTAATACTACCAACATTTAATCGTATATGGCATTTTCCAAAAAGTTCTAACTTTCGAAACTAAAATTTATTCATCGATAATAAGAAGCTGTTTCTCTATAACGAGAGTAAGAATGAAACATATAAACACGTATATGGTACATATTTATTTCTCAAAATTATATGTAAGATGTAATTAATTATATGTTATATTATAATTTCCTATTAATACTAGAGATACTATTAGTATCAAAATTCACTTTTCGTCCGTCGCTTTCAAATTGTTGTCAGCAAATGTTGTCGGCAAGGGCTATTTAAAAAAATGAAATAATCAAGAATCTGTATACATCCTTCGCACTGTGGAAACAAGGCGGAATCTAGACTCACCTAAATTTTCATACATGTAGTCCTCCACCCGCACATAGGCAGTTTGAAGTCCGAAATATGAATTTAGAATTTTCTTAATTATTTCATATTTTGTACAAAGTTAATTAATTTTCAATTAACAAACTCAGAGATTTGAAAGCGAGAAGCGACAACACTGTTTGAAACAAAAGTTTTTGTCTCCTGCGCGTTAGATGCTTGCCATACGGCAAAATGTAAGATGCTTATTTTGTCTCACAAACTTAGCTATTTGAAAGTGATGTATTGCCTCTTGCCTTTAATAGAATGCTTATTATCAGAACGCACCAGTGTTTTGACATTCAATAAAGCCTAGGATAATTAAACTTTCAGATTTAAATCTAAAAGGAATTGATTAACAACTAAACGACTTAAAAGCGACAAACACAGTTGCTAATACATTTTCTTGGTAATATGATTAATTTAAATAACAATCCATTAATATTGTAAGGTCTATTTTAATTTTCTGACAGTTGTTTTAATTTAATGCTTCTTTCCTATTTCTTCTAGTTTCAACTTACAGCTCCCTACTAGAATTAATTTTTAGAATCGCGTTAAATACAAATGAGAAGGAGAATAGTATTGTTACGTTTTTTTCTTCAAGGTTCGTGGATTTGGAGTGAATAACGACGGCGACACTTGATGAAGTATCAAAACACACTTTATTGGCCAGTATTTTACAAGACAGCTCCAAAATCACGCTTACATTCGTCGAAGAACTACTATAAACACGCTGAGACAAGCAGCGACACAGCCTTCAGACTATCAGGCTGTAACGATGCAGACAGCTTCACGGCAAAGCACAGAGTATAGCTCCCGACTCTGCTCAGTCGTTCTTGGAACTCCACGTACTCTCGAGACTGACTCTCCACGCTAGAACTCGCTATGCACTCGACGATACGCTAGAGTAAAGCTCCCAACTCGGTTCAGTCGTTCCCGAAGCTCAACACACTCTAAGATAAAACTCGACGATGCACTATCTCGCGATACACTAAGAAACGCTCTCGATGTAGTCGAGGACCAACTAGACACTCGCTTACTGACTGACTATCAGCCCGCTAGACGAAACGCCAACTAACTCTCCGCGTACCAGCAGGGTTTATATAGCTTTTGGCTTGTATTCGAGAACGTTCTGGGCTAAACCAGGAAGAATTCGTTCTAGAAGGTTCTCCATGCGTCTATAGCATATCGCCAATTTTGTCGCCGAATGGGCGATTTCTCGCCAAATGTGGCAACCCTGCCTTTCCTTACCATTTTATGGCAACCCTAAACCTGGTTTGTTGGGGAAGCTGTCTTACCGCGCCTGGACATTTCGTAACAGTATTTAAGTCAAATTCAATTGATTTTGACAGGGAGATTTAGGATTCCTAAATAGCGCGCGTTTGCCTTTGGGTTACGTCTCTATAAGCTTTTACTACGTTCGGACGTACTACCTGCCTTTTGATGGTTCGCTGGCTAATTTAATATTACGGGCCAACTAGTTTAGAATTGTGTTAGCTTCGGCTAAATCTCTTTAAGTAGTCATTGGTTAGTTCTTATTTCTTACATTTTAAGCGAAAGTGGAGGCTTTGTTGTACGCCCAAAGAAAGGGGCCGACTTTTAATCTTATTTTGAGAAAATAGAGGGTAATTAATTCTTCTTGAGTTTACTTTTCTGGTCTTGGACTTAAGCGATTATTCACTTAGCGTTTCACTAGGTTCTTCGCCTCTTAATTTGACAGAATAAAAATGAGGAACTTTACAATATCATGAGTTATTTAATCAGAAATGTTAAATAATTTTATGAAATTGCCCTAAAATCACGGTTTCGCGCTCGAGAGACTAGTCTTTAAAGAACTAGTATAACTATTCTAAAAAATGTATGGCAAACCTAACAATCGTGATTTCTGGGGTACTCTGTTTTCAAATATTTTTTTTAATTTGCTGTAGAATTTTATATGGTGAAATACGAACAATGTTTTAATAAATAAGTTAAACGTAAGAAACATTGATAACAAAAAGACAAGAAAATGATTTTAACTATAGCCCAAAAGGGTTTGTTAACATTTTTTACTTTCTCGCTGACCTTGCAGTCCACCAGTCTTTTCTTCTTTTTAGCTTTAGCATTAAGCATCATTTTCTTCGCACGTAAAGCTATATACAATTCAACAGCAAAATTGCAAAATTAAAAAAAAAAAACATAGCAATATATGTAAAGAAATTCTCTATGTACCGTTAAGTGTTGGCATATATTTGTCTGTTTTTTTTTTCAGTCTTTTCTCAGTTCATCATATCAATGTTCAGTTTTCTTATTAAGATGGCTCTTACAGTACGTAAAATTCAATTTATCCGCAAAATTACAAAATATTTAAAACAACATATCTTCAGAATTTCTCATTAAGGGTTTCGCGAGCTGGAGTTAAGATGGCATATTCCGTAGAGCGTTGCCACTGCTCGCTTTGAAATTGCTGAGTTTGTTAATTGAAAATTCGTCAAAGATTTACAAAATATCAAACAGATAATAAAACAAATTCGAAATCCAAATTTCAGGGTTCCAGATGCCCATCTTCCGGCGTAGAACGTTATTCACAATTTTTGGCTCTAGATACCGCTGCATTTTCACAGAGCAGGAAACAATCATATATTCATGCAGATTCTTTATTATTTTATTTCTTCAAATATAATACAAATGTATCAAATTTGGAGGCAAAAATGTGAAAATTATATACCATTTATAGTTATTCACCTCCAAATGCCATTTCGAAGTTAAAATTCCATTCGGGACTCACGTCCCATTTGGGCTAATTTTTTTTTTTCTAAGTCATCTTAGTAAGTGTATTAAGCACGGATGATAAACTGAGAAAAAACTGAAAAAATGTATCTGAACACTTAACGTTGTGTCGGGAAATCCAAACATATGCTTGTTTTGAAAATTTTCGAATTTTTTGTTGTCTCATGATGTAAGAGCGAAAAAAAGCGATTCTCATGAAGCTGAAGAGAATAAAAATACTTTTCTAGTATCTGGAAGCTTTCAGATTTTATATTACTCCTCCCCACAAGGGCAATCTGCATGAATGAGTTGTTTTAATTTATTTACACACACATACACGTTTCGAGAGCATTTGGGCTAAAAATGTTTACATACAGTATATGTCTACAATTTCCGATAGACAGTCTTAAGCACTAGAGACAAAAACGCTTTATTGCGTACAGATTTCCAAATGAGAAACCCGCTGTTGAGTCTTCCCTTTTATACACACTCTAGATTGTGTTCCTGATACCTGCTTTGCACGAATGCCCTGGATTGCTAATCTTTTGCATATCCCAGCTTTCATCGAAATCTGATGTTTGTTGCGTGTCGTTTTTATGGTACGTAAAAGTGGTTTACACTGCCACTTCGATGGAACTAATCGTCATCGCTTAGCACGAAAGCATAAAGTCTCACCAAACTGGTTTTGTGATACGTTATTCCACCGAGAGCTGCAAGAGACGAGGTGATTTTTCAACTCACCGTGTCCCTTTCGCCACTTATTTTTGCGCCCGTTGAAATGAGTTTGTTGTCTGCATCATCTTTAGATTCCATTTTTCATGCAAAAGCATCATGGATGAATAAGTTAAAAATATATACAGAACTACAGGAATTTCTTCATGCTTGATCTCCAATGAAAGTTGAGACGAATTATTACCGGCGTCTTCGGCCAACTTTATCTATCGTTCCCCTCTGTTACGGGTATAGTGATGCATGTGTAATAATTAAATAATTCTTCGTACATGCTAAAAATATTACTAGTGGTTTGAAGACCATCTCATTCGCCGCGATATGTCAACATATTTGGAGTTTCCTTAATGAATTTATCCGGATGTTTCAAGATATGCGATTGTGCACGTGCAAACTTCGGAGCCGAGGCACTGAATAAGATCACGATTTGTTTTTCTTTCACTCAGTTATGAATGATAACTTCTGAGGTGGGATAAAATGACATATTTACATTTATTCAAGAAATTAATAAATTCAGGATGTAGCTACTAAATAATAAAATTATCAAAATGTGTAAAAGTATGTTTCTTGTATGTTCTTAAGCTAAAGAATTGGCACTATTAGGGCAAATAATATGTTTTAATATTATTTAAAGTTATAATTGACACTTCTTACATTTTTAAGGTATCTGCCTACGTTCGGAGCACTTTTTTTTAAAAAAAACTTAGAATACTGATTAAATATATCTTTATTTAGTCGAAATTTGATATCAAATCATGAAAATAAATAAATTTTTGGGAACATTTTCATAATGTTTTGAAATAGATACAATTTTATGCAAATTTTTTAGGAAAATGTAATACTTACGTTAGATATTATATATTTTTTTCTATTGTATATATTTTAATTTCACTTATACTGTATATTACTATAACATCCATCTCTGTTGTTAGCTAAAAGCTTTTCGATATTTCTGAAATTTACTAAAATATGTGAAATTGCGTGGTAAAAAACAGTTTTCCATAGAGTATTTCTTATTATTTTATATAGAAATGCTTATAAATCAACCAAATTAATATATAGAACTTAGATTTTAGTTCAAAACCTAGTAAACAATATCGAAAATACTGTACTAAAATTGCATCGAAATATCTGTAAAATATTTTGAATAGCTACATTTCTTGTTTGTAAAAACACTAAAAAAATCAGTTTTCCAGAAAACGCCTTTAATAATTTCATATTAGCAGAAAAACTGTTCTGTTACGTTTACACACTTAAAGTTCTCCACATTTGTAAATCAAGCCCTCCTTATCTTAGTTCTTAACTAATATTGTATTCTTACTTGCTTTTACTAATTACTAAACACAGCAAGTAATCCAAGATATCCTGAATTAAAAATTAAAACTGCTGTATATGCACCCAGCATTTTGCCTGTGTCAAATAGAAATGACAGACACACAACCATTCAGGGATGCATGGCCACGACGCTGACAGGTACCATCCACAGAAACACCACAAGCTGTACGTTTCTTTAAAGTTATAATTTCTTTGGCAGCTTCTTTCATGTTCTGATCAGATACATATTGTACAGCTTCTAACAATTTGATTTCTTACTACCTAAATATTGCTTTTGATATGAATGGCAAGTTCGAAGTGAACAACCTTTTACCAGATTGTAACCTTTTCCAATAAGTCTTAATCCAAGCACCAAGGAAGAATTTAAAATATTTTTATTTCGATTTTTGGAAGTTGAAGAAAATGCTTCTATAAATCCACATTTGCATTTCAAGTTAAAGTTCGAGCAAAGCCCAAATTTTTAATCTTCTACTATTGATTGCAAGCCAGTTTCGAAACACATTGGACAGCAGAGAATAGAAAAGATAGAAGCTAATATTGCAACATCCAATACTCTATTTCCGTTAAGGTGTTGAACATCTTTTGCACTCACAGCATCTGTAAGTTCAAAAGTTTTTAATTTGGATAAGCTTGCAGTTGTCACATTACCACAAACAGTTCGAGTTCCAATTGTATATCGATTAACATAAAAAGATCGCTTCTTAGCTCTTGTTTTTATCAGCTTAGAATAATTAAAATAATGCAACAAACGCTCAAAAGAAAACAAATATAAGAATTAAAGAGCTAAATATAAAAATTAAACAAAAATAAAGCGTGAATTTGAGTGTAGAAAACAAAGAACAAGCGTAGAAGAAACGTCAACAAAAATCGCAATGTTGTTAGTCTCAGTTCGAAAAATTAAGCCAAAATATTATTCCTAGAAAAAAGAAAATGTACCTAGAATTAAAATGAAATGGTTGAGCACAATTTACATAAAAATAGATAAAAAAGAATTTTGAAAACACGAATAACACCATAATCATTTAAGTTGAGCCTTTTAAATGGCACTTCCGATCCATCTGTTTTCACTTCCGGTTCAGTTAATTGGCTATATCTTTTCTTCTAATTATCATAAACATAAAAATAAACCAATTTTAGAATCCTAGAAAACTCCTCCTTCAAACTGGAGAATAAAATAAAATTCGAATATTTTCGCCAAAATTGTCTTTTTAACGTAGGCAGAACCTTAACAACTGAGTTATCTGATCAGAACACTCCCTCTTAGCGCATTAAGATTTATTTCTAGTTGGAATACCTTGGCGCAATGGGTATGTTCCATACAGTTTAAGTAATTATTCGTGGAGACAATATCTTACATGTTAAAATTAACATTTGCCGTAACATTTCGCCACCGTCTTCACTACGTGGTTGTATCAGGGAAACTTTTTATGATCACCCAGAAATATCACAAACCTCAAATGATATTATAGACCAACAATCGCCAATAACTGAGCTCACAGCCTTCACAGATGGCTCAATTTTTAAAAATTCGTCTATTGTTTCGCAGTCATTTTGAATTTGTCACTTTTTTATACTACAAATTGTGCACGGCTTAATTAGACATAAGGGTTGGAAAGATAAAGGCACAAGTTACTTTTATTGTTTTTATAAGTTTATTGTTTTTTAAGATTATTTGTAAATTTTAAATTTTAATTTTTGTCTCTATCAGCTCAGAAACATGTTATTTTATTTATTTACTTCTTCTGTTGTACCAGTTCTATGATGAATATGCAATGAAAGATGTAAATAATACTTTTAATTTCCTGTTTTGGCATATTTTGCCCCTTCCCCCCTTTTTTTGAGCTTTGCCAGTGTGCCTCTGGTTTTGGCTTTTTGCATGTAGTTTATTTCGAACTGAATATAGAATGGATTTGAAAGTGGTGAGGCTATTCCATTACACGTTTTGGCAGATGTTTGACGAAGCTGGGATGATTGAAACATGGAGAAAAATACAACTCAGGACTTTCACTTTTAACAACACATCTTTATTTTAATTTAGAGCAGATGATTTAATTTAGAGCAGATTATTCAGTAATTGAACTACTAGATACGACTGACTTTAATACGTTATAACGTTCTAGGAAAGAAAGCGGAGCATTGCGAGAGTGTTAACGAGATTAAGGCGAGAAGGCATCTGTATAGGAAAACTTATGACGCAGCGTTTATATGAGGAGGTTATGTAACAGGCGCGAAGGTTCCAGTCTTTATCTAAACAATCACATAAACAGAGGGCTAAAGCCTCTCCTCTAATACACTCTGAGAAAACAAATTTCTTTTCCTTTTCTGGAATGTTCTTTGCAGCACATTTCTCTTCAAACAATAGAAGATATTTGTCTATTGGAAAATTTGTACTTGTGCCGTCAAAAATAGGGAATTGAAATTTTGCTGTATCCACAATAGCTACGGATTCTAGCTTACTATCATTTTTGCCATTTTTGCCGTTTCTGAGCGTTCAATAAAAAATCTTGAATTTAAGAGTTCGCATACACATCAGTTTGGACACTAAAATCAATCACTTTAGAAGCACTTGACAAAACGCATAACTTTGGAGACGAGGTAGAAATCTATTGTTCATATTTCATTATATTATGTATGTATGTATGTATGTATATATAGATACATACATATTCATAATGAAAGTAATTAAAAGTAAATTAATAAGCCCAAGACTTGCGCTAAAGCTGCAAAGTAAAAAAATATAAATATAAAAAGATATAAATTATAAAAAGAAAACTCTCCGTATTACATCTCCAAGCAACGGAAATTTAATTTAAAAACATATTGAAAAGGTAATATTTCAGAATTAAAAAAAATATAGAATTTTCAGTCCTCGTTGCTTTAAACACAGTTAAGGAAAAACTAATTCGCAAAAATGCCAAAATCAAAAGTAAACGTTTTAAGTATTGAAAAACCAATTATTGTTATTGATAGCAGATTAATCAACTTATCAAGGGGATAAACCAATCTACCATCAATTAACAGTAACTAAAATAAGAGAGAGTGTTTCGTCTTACTTCCAAGTAAGCAACAAATTATTTGCAAGACTCAAATCACTAATTGATACTCAATCAAAATAAAGATATTAGTCACTAAACCAAAAGAATCCTGTTAAAAAGCAAATAATCTCTAAGATCAAAAATTTTCACTAAGAACACAATTAATCTGAACAAGATGCTTACTCTAGAAGACATATTCCCCACACTCTCTTTTCATTTCAAATACAAAAGTAAAAACAGAAGTAGATTCGAGAACAAATTTTAAAACACCATAAGAATTTTAAAAGAAATAATCCATAAAATTAAAAACTGTAGTAAAAAAGAAATTTAAAAATCAAACTTGTAAGCAAAACTTAACCAACTTGCCTTCGAAATTTTAAAACCAAATGACTGGAATGCAAGTACGTATTAAGGGATGGAAACAAAAGGGTTGTTGTAATAAGTAGTTTTCTATTGAAGAAAGTTTAGCATAAATTGGGAACAAAACTACAAAGTTTCTTGGAGATATAATACACAGAGAGCAGGTTGTTATTAAAATAGCGCTAAAGCTGCTATTAGTTTGAATTTATATTCATAATGAAAGTAATTAAAAGTAAATTAATAAGCCCAAGACTTGCGCTAAAGCTGCAAAGTAATAAAGCAATAATTCACTAAATTATAAAAAGAAAACTCTCCATATTGCATCTCCAAGCAACGGAATACAAAATTTATTAATTTAAAACTATTATTTCATTATATATATATATATATATATATATAATGAAATAATAGTAGATAATAATGGTAAAAGGTATTAGCAGCAGAAGTCCTCATATTTCTTTTCAAGCGCATCCGCTTCAAATACTTAAAACCCTTAATAAAACCAGAGTATTTCGTGAGAGAAGGCTACTTGGATAATTCAGAATACGATTATTACTAAGATTTTATTTCTTAGGTACATTACATCATGCGCATTGTATCTTTCCTCCTGCATGCCTTCATATGCAGCTTACTGAGAATTTCCTTATGTGTAATATTACATAAAATATTTTCTCAGAAAATTCTCCTTACCACAATTTCGTATTAACACAACACAAGAATTGCCCTAATCAGCTACGTTGTAAGGCGTACATTGTGTTTACTTCCGTATGGCTTTGTTTTGACTTATTAATCGAATTCCGGGCTTCGATGTCTTCAGGCGGATATCCTGTGGATTCCCGCATCATTAAGACATACAATCGATTGTCTAGTTTCTGCAAATTGTTCTCATAGAAATGATGCCTTTGCTTTGCTTCTCTAAACTAAGAATAATACCTAGATTCAAGCAAACTCTTTATTCTGCTTCAAAATTCTTCATGTTTAACATACACCAAATTTCCCTCCATACTGTTAATTATTTTATGGAAGGAAATAAACTAATACATAAATTATATACACGATTTTTGCATTTATATGTACACTGCGTAAAAATCAAATGGGACAGTTCTATATCTCCTGTTCTACTGGACCGACTGAGGAAATTCAAGTTGCGTTTTACATGTCTCGAAAGCACGACTTAGGATATATATTAGATTCATATATAGAATTGTACTAATATACGTATATTGACACAAAATCACACTTTTTCTGAAATGACATGCCAATGTTTTTCCATATTTCGATTCTACGACTCAAATTATGTCACACTAAGTTTTGTACAATTCGCTGGAGTAGTTTTTTTAAAAAAATAGCTCTCAAAATTATAGCTGATCCATGTTAATTGAATTTCTTATATATTTATTAATATCTCATTTTTTATTAAACTTACTTACTTATTTTCCTTTCTCATTTCGAAATTCAGGTTCATTCCAAATAAAATTCGCCCATTTTTTACGATTTATTTTTTAAATTTATATTTTTAAATAATATTTATAAATTTTTCGAGAAAACAATTTAATCATAACCTATCAAAGTTTCACCATCATCTTAAAGTAGATGTATTTCGAAGTATACTTGCAAAAAAATAGAGTTTTTTATTCAAAATGTCGAAGATAAACATGAATTTATTTAGTGGCACGTTTTAAAATTTGGCATATTTGTTCAAAGCGATAATAACGTCAATTGTGGTTTAGATAATTTGTTAAATTTATTTGAAAGTAAAGACGATGTGACTTTTTTCCGCTCATGCACAATGTAAAAAGCGAAAGGAAAATCGGTTGCCATACATTAAGATGTTCGCCAAGTGAATTATTCTCGGCGCAAACTGAAAAAAATGCGCCAAGATAAATGTTTGAACTTCTCCGTAAATATCGTACTAGATTTTACAAAATTTAATATTTAGGCATAATTTGAGTCGTAGAATTGAAATATGGAAAAACCTCGGCATGCCATTTCATAAAAAGCCCGATTTTGTGTCAAAATACCTGTATTAGAACACTGTTCTACATATTTCTAATATATATCCTAACCTGCGCTATCGAGATGTGAAAAACGCAATTTGAATTTCGTCAATCGGCCCAGTAGAAGAGAGATACAGAACTGTCCCATTTTTTTGGCGCAGTGTACATAATATATATTTATATATTTATATATATACACACACACTCTCTCTCTTTCTATATATATATATATA
>KK117876.1:1729496-1772631 GCA_000611955.2 Stegodyphus mimosarum | reverse complement strand
TACTGAATACCAGGAAAAACACCAAAGCATCAGTCTCCCTCTCATTCGCCATTTCGCTTTCTTGCTGACAACATGTCGCTTAGCCTGTGCTAGCTGTTCTCCATTATTTGAGATGTAATGGCATGTCTAAATTGTAGGGCGCGTTTTAATACCTCTAGTCTTCTAGCATTTATGAAGATATGTGCTAAGAAATTCGTTATTCAAAAATAAATTATGTTTAACTACCAAGCTGGGTCGTGCTTCTTCTAAAATTCCAGCCAGTCATTCCACTTCACGGCAATTTCGATTCATCTACGCATCAGTTTTTTCGCCATGGCTAAAAAGTGAATCTCGTTTCTTCTACCAAAATTACAATATTATATATATATATATGTGTGTGTGTGTGTGTGTAAGATAAGTATATAACTCAGACTTATATTTTAAATTACAATAACCCATTAATTCCTCCTTTTGGTTTGGGAATGTCCATCTCTGTATTCTAAAAGAAACCTTTTCGAAGCTGCGCTATATTTGAAAACTACTTCTGAATTATGCCATCTTAACCTTCTGCACTACGCATAGTCTTAGCCAATCAGAATAACGAAAAATTTTACTCTTAAATACCGTTACAATCCAACTTCGCTCTCGGGTATGGACATTTAGTACATAGTAAGAGAGGGTTCGTTAGTAATGTGTCGGCTTGTTTGTATGTTAGCATTCTTTGAGCTTGAAGGTGTATATCACCTCTCTCTTGTAGCTTAGCCTGTTTTCTGACCTGTATTGTTTACTGGGAGGTTGGTTCTTGCTGAACATTTCGTGTTCTGAGTTCCGTAAAAGGATCTCGTGTGGAATACAAGTACGCTTTCAAAATGGATCGTAATCCTATTACATCGTTACACATACTTAGGTTGCAAAATTGCGCATCTTGAAGGAAATGGATGCCTAACTGAGACTGAACAATGCGATCTCGAGTTTCGTTGAGTACGAATTTCTAAACAGAAGAAAAGAATCCCAGCATACCTCCGTGCAATCCAGTACTTCCACGATAGGGCATTTTCCGCCGCTCTCGAAAGCGAGTGCGAATAAATGCGACAATCCAGCAGGTTCGGATAATGATATTACTCATCATTATACATTAGATGACAGTTCTGACGCCGCTGGAGGACCTAGAAAAGATGTTACAAAAAGGACGAGGAACCCATTAAAGAACACGGAAATTCCAAAACCAGTGTTCGTTCCTGATTCGCCGAGAAGTAAAGCCGGGATCCCCCAGTTGAGAGTCCAATGGAAACTATAGCTACTACTTCTAATTAAGCGACAACCAATGGGAATGCTCCCTTTACCCACAAACCACTGCCAGTCATAATTAAGGACCATCGTTTTGAGTAGAGTACTCCGTGCATTGCTGAGAAATCGTGGATTTGCAAATGAAAAGGATTATTTTGTTCAGCACATAAAAGATGGATTCAAAATCCCAAATATGTATTGGCAGCTGGTTAAGGTGCTCACGAATGAAGAAATATTTTACCAATGTTTCGAACTCTCGGAGAATAAATTCATAAAGGCAGTAATTCGTAGCCTGTCGGTATATACTAAGACTTTTATCCTAGTATATGTCTTAGTCTAGAAATTGCTGAAGAGTTGAATGGCAAAGGATTTGAAGTTGTACGCGCTAACCAACTAACAAGAAGACAAAATGGAAAGGTCGTCAAAATTCCATTGTTCTTTGTTATGCCAAATCGCAAAGAATTTAGTAAGGGAATCTACCAAATAAAATCCATACTAGATACGAAAATTCATGTTGAAAACTGTAAAGGCCATTCAGGCCCCTTGCAGTGTTCTTTTCGCCAAGGGTTCCACCACACCCAGTACAACTGTTAGCACAGCCACATTCTGTAAGATGTTTTGAATCTCTTCAATTTTTTCAATGCACGAAAGATAAAGACACCCTACCAAGGTGTGCGAATAGTAAATTGGAAGGACACACTGCAAATTTTAGAGGCTGCGCTCATTTTCCGAAACAAAAGACTGTTACTTCTCCAAAATCTTATGTGGGTAGATTTGTAGTCAACAAATCGTATTCATAAGCATTAATTAGTGGCTTAGCTCCTGAAAATGTAATCGAAGGCTAAGCAAGTCTGAACCGTATTTAAGATGTTTGTGTCAATAATGAAAGAATCCAGCATCTCTCTCCTCTTATCACAAATTAATGACGCCATGAAGACCATTCATCAGGAATCTACACTTAATTCAATTAGTGGGTAAATCAGTCCATAAGTGTAAACCCATACGATTATTGTTATAGAATGCATGTGAGCTTCCTAACATAGTTTTGGAACTTTAATTCGTCAGAAGTCATGCGATCGACATTGGGTTAATTACCAAAACACATGCGCAGCCAAGTCACCAGCTAAGTATTCCGAAGAACCAATCATACACATTTGTTCGTCGTACCCATCATGGAGGTGGTGTGATCATCTACGTGAAAAATGACTTCTCGCCTTTCCTTATCAGTGAGTCTAGGATACGCAACTGTGAAATTGTGGTATTGTGTGCTACATTACTTACATTGGATACCGTATGCAGTCCTCCGCAAAATACACTGAGCGTTATTTATTGTATTCGACGCTGTATTTCTTCCTTATATCTCTGCCATTGCAACAGGGGGTATTAATGCCAAGAACATTGCTTGAAATTGTAGAAGTAATGGCAATAGTAAAATCCTGTACAATCATATTATTAATCATCCAGTTATGCTCCACGCTCATGTTGAGAATACACACCGACACAGCTGCACAGAACAATTAGATATTTTGGATATAGCGCTTAGCACTACCAACATACATTTGCACTAGTGCACGAGTTCTTATTAGTTCATCTCCCGCATAGCCTGAATGCCAATTTGTATTTGTTTGTCTGGAATTGGTCGGTTCTTGTATTAAGCTGGTATAAAATTCAAGAGTTAGATGGGAAAGGTTCGGCGTAACCTTCGCAGGTAGTTCGGAAGAGTATGTCTTTGTTATTAAGACGGAAATATTCATTACGCGAACAAATTCATTTAATATTTATGGACGCTCGTTCTCTGAACATTTTGAGGACTACTTTGAAATGCTGAACACTTCGAAATAACGCAAATAATTTTTTAATTTTCAGAGACGAAGGTAGTGAGAAACATATGTCAATAGATCTGCTTTATATAACTTATTTTTTCTGTTCAATGCATTAGGATAAACCATACTCAGAGCATATAAATTTTAATTAACTTATTAGCAAACTACGAATGCATATACACAGGCATGCCATTATTCTTTATGAAAGCTATTGCGAAAAACTGGGCGAAACCATTTTAAAAAGCCTTTAGAAGAAAAAAAAATATTTTAAATGCTAATTTAGTCTGAATACTAATTATTTTTTTTCTTCATCTCAATAAAACTCTTGGAAACTTCCCGTATTACTCCTCGTTGAAATACTATTCCTTCCCAAAACAAACCTAATCGCAGAGTACTGTAAATAAGAACAAACGACCTACTAACAAATTCATTCCACGTTGGAACTAATATGTAACCAAAACTTTCATAATTCAGGTCCTCAAGCGAGCAGAAAGAAAATGGCCTTGCATCATTAAAACATTCGTGAAAACTCCCCGGTTACGTGAGTTCTGTCACTTAACACCCCTTTCTCATTTGCGGCGAAGAAGAAGGGGTTGGGCTAAAACCGCCTTTTCCCTCCAGCGAGAGAAATGTGCGGGAGACGGTACTTGTAATTCCGTTAATGGCGTGCAATTAATCAAGACGCATATTTTGGGGCTTTCGTTGGAGAACGTTTCCCAAATCTGGTAGTTGAATGACGCGACGATTAAGGTGGGGGAAAAAAGAGGGGACATCTGGATATTATGTCCTTTTTTATTCTTTATTAGAGTTAATTTAGTAATTCAAAGTTTAACGGCAATGCATTTGAACACATTTTTATCTAAGGACTAAATTATGCAGTCAAACCTTTTTAATCTGTTACTGGATGACAAATCACTTCGCTCATCACGTTCATATTACAAATTAGTACCTCTTATTTCTCAGTTACAGATCCGAGTAGTTACTTCGTTTATTGAGTTCGCTATATGATGGAACACCATTTGCTCACTATCCAATGAGAAAAACCCCGCTTACTATATCTTTTTTCCTTATACGTTTGCTCTCTCATTATTTTCTTTTTTGGAGAAACGAGTTTAACTAAGAATACTTAGATACAGTATGAAACAAACCCAAAACCTGAATTCTCCTAATTTCTCTCCTTTGATGTTTGTATCCCACGAAGGAGTTGGCGATTTCGTGGTTTCCCCATGTATAATGTGTACGCGAGTCAGTTACCCTTAGAAAGTCCTCCACGAAGACATCCCTTCCTTATGCAGATAGTTCTCGAGTGGAAATCAAATAAAACAAACCAAACCTATTTTCTCCTACTCCATCAGTGGCCGAGTGGTTAAAGCCACTGACACTTCGAACTCAGGTAAATGGGCTGGCTGCATGTTTGGTTATTTTTTACAGCAGTAAGTTGTTATTCTCTGAATATTAACTTATGTTTTGTATTTACCATATGCTGGAAGTTGTAAGTTATTTTCTTTCTCATTACAGCAAGCCTTCGGGGTGTAATTGGAGTCCATGCTCTGCTTCCATGTTTGTAGTCATCAGGTTTTTGTTTCGTTATAGAAGACAAGAAAATGTGTAGTTCCTTCAGCAGAATTCAAAATCCGGATATTCTTATTGCTACCCGGACAGGCTAACCACCACGTAGGCATGCTGTAGGGAAGGCGAAATTGCCTCATAAAGTATCATAATTATTCTGAGCGACAAAACGATTCGTGACTAGCCATTGCCTTCTGAAACTTTTGTATATGAATATTATCATTACGATTACACGCAAATATTAAACAAGTAATACAGGGATAAATGATTACCTGTATGGCAGTAGCAAATAAGCATACAAAATAAAGTGCCAAATAGTTGTGGAATATTAACATTGTGAAAACCAAAACAAAACTTTATCTACTACACAATTAAATTGTTGACAATTTATTTGCATGGATATGGATTATTTATAAGGAAGCAGGAAAATATCTCAAAGTTTTTTTTTCAGGAAAACAAAGCAAAGGATGAAATTGTGTTACATTCATTGTTCTCTAAGGATCGCTCCGCTGACATATATATTTCAACCTATTTTTGTATCTTTAATACAAAGTGAAATGAAATTCACGTAACGGATTCTTGAGTATTGCAGCTATGAAAGACTTCATGCCGCCACATAGACCTTGTATAGCCGTGACTCTTAACTAAATTTTTAAATTTTTTAATAAGCGCTGGATAGTGGAGGACGAGAGGCATACACATGCTTTTCTCTGGCAAATGCGAGGTGATGCAGCTCTCTGTCACGTACCACCTGTGAAAAACTTAAAAAAGAACTAGTTTTTAGATTATATCGAATCACATCTTACTTATTCAAATTTCTATTACACTGCATAAGTAACACAATTAAAATATCGATTACACGATTAAAAATATCGAAAGTGGATTTATAACTTGTAATGTATTTTCTCACTCCTTACCAAGTGCATCTGAGGATCTGGAGTTCGAGTCCAGACGAGGTTATTGCACATTTGTGATATTTCTTGCTTCGAAATAAATAAAATCATCAATAATCTACCAATTTTCATTCAAATGTCTCTGTAATATAATTTTTTTTTAAAAAAGCATAGGATCACACTTTTAAAATTTCGTAGGACCTCTAAATAACATTTCTCTTACCGATGAGCGCAGGAATGGTTGTCAGCCTTAACAATATACAGCGAATTTCTGAGTTGGCCTACATCCGTTTCTTTAATTTGAACTTTAATTCAATTTTTAAATCTGCTATGCAGTGTTTTGTTATAGACTTACTGAATATATTTACTTAGGTATGCTGTCTTGGATTCTAAATCAGTTTAGACCCTAATAATCCATTCATATTAAAATAAGGTTCAGAGAAATTGTAAGGTACACCCTATATTTAGCTATACAAATATTCATTAGCTAAACTAATGATAAAGACAAGTTTCATTTGGATAGTTGAATGTGAAAACGTTAAGAAATATTATTTTTTTAAACGAATGGCGGGCCTTCAGCCGGTTTCGACTTGGCCACTACTAAAGCCAGATGTGGTGGTCACTTTATTATGGAGGCACTTAATAGGTGGGCCACCTTTGCCTCCTATGAAGGGACGAACAGTTACAACCATGCCTTCTCCAGGATTTGAACCCGAGCTCTTTGATATCGCAGTCGGCTTCCCTAACCACTATACCGTCTGGGCGGCACGTTAACACATATAATATTTTATTTTATCTGGTGATAAAATTTTCGTGATTGAGAATACCTTTTGGGAAATTGCAATTATTTTAATTTTTAACAAAATGACAGTGACTCCGGTTATAAATACATACAGCATAGGTAGCAGTAAATACGCATAGCTTTAGTGGCAAATATAAGCAAAATAGTAACACGCTATTCGCTGACTGATAAATGAAAGCACAATTTTATTTTTGCGTTAAGTGACGATGACGAGTAAGGAAGGAAGGGGTTAACTCGATTTATCTCGAGGTTCATGTTCAGAACGGCAAATTAGTCAAAAAACGCTACACCAGCGGTTCATAAAATGCACAACGCACACTTTGAACTAGCATATTTTGGATGGCCCAGAGAATGAAAAAACGTGATGATGGAGCTTTTTTCGGCAACTTTCCAAAGAGCACGGATAGCTCACTTTTGTTCTCTCTTTGACAATACCCTTGTAAAGACAGATGCATTTAATCTGAACTATTAAAGAAGATTTAAGGATGATGAGTACTGTTTTCTAGGAAATTATTTATGTGTTTATTAATGGCAAATGACCAGCTTTGGAAATGTTTGAATCAATGCGAGATACTGTTAGTCTAACCGTGATCTTCCGTGATGACATAAGAATTATACTGGGCGCCAAAAATCTCTGCTTTCGAGTTTGGAAATGCAAGTGATCGAATAAAATCCGCCTTTAAAGAGGCACAAATCTATCATTCTAGGAATGATTTCATCAGAACACATTTCTTGTTAGATTTCTTCCTCACACTTGATAGTCTCAGTATCATATTCACAGCAACATAATATTCCAATTCTCAGATCATTTTGTTCAGAGAAATTCTGAAATCAATTTTATTACAATTCTTATAAAATTTCCAAGGTTATCTTAGTAGCATGGTTTTCTTGTTTCAGCATGGCTCTTCTTGTTACCATATAGATATCCTTGTTCTCCTTCTGTAATTTGAACCTTTTATCACAACTATTGAGAACGAGAATTCGATATCGGAATCAGGGGTTCGCATCTATACGAAGCATGGATGTTTTGTAGTGTCCGAAAGGCAATAATCGTTTCAATTTTCAGGAAGACGCTTTATTGAAGCACAAAACATATGCATAGACATAACAAGACGTGCGTTTCAAAATTCGACGCAAAAGATACACACACACAGTCTTACCTACATCGATTGATCTGATTCTTATATATTCTAGATCTAGAAGCTGACGTCACTTCCCTAGCTTCAGTTCATTTCAGTTCGTAACATCCTCCCTCCGTTGAGACTTGGGGAAAGTCTCAAATTTATAACAAGTACAACTGAATAAATCAAATCGTTTACGTGCTTTCACACACCTACCAGAAATACATCGCTCCATTATTACAGCGTCAGAACACAAACTAGTCTTAACTTCAGAAGACTCGAGAACAGAATTTCCCCTCTCCCGGTTTCTTATCTTCAGCTAACACTATTCCAACCGCTTATAACTGTAAAGGTAAGACTTGCTGCATGGGTAGTAGCACACTTCCGTGTTAAGTCTAACAATGCAAACTTTCCCATCCCAACCAGGAATTAGTTCAATAATCTTTGCTATAGGCCAAAATAAACGCCTTTTATTATCATCACCAATTAAAACTATTTCACCAGTTTTTGGTTTACGAACTGGTTTTTCATTACATTTCAGAATGCGCTCACTGAGATATCCTTTTCTAAAACGTTTTCTTAAATGGCTAAAGGCTTTCTTCGGTGTCTTAATTTTTTATTTAATTTTTGGTAATCCAATTCATCAGTATCCCTAACACTGGAACAGTGTTTTTCAATAAGAAACATAGCCGGTGTAAGAGCAATCAACTGCCGTGGATCCTCTGATATATATGTCAAAGGTCTACAATTAATGATAGATTCACAGTCACAAATTACAATGTTCAACTCTTCTTGACTCAATACCAGATTTACCTAAAGTACGTTTAAACAATTCTTTTACAATGCGAACTAATCTTTCCCAACAGCCTCCCACCACGCTGCGGTGTGCGGTATAAATTTCAAAATTATTTTATGTATGAAACGTTCTCTATAAATCTTATCCCAATTTAATTTAGAAAGATCATTATATGCGCTTCTGAAATTAGTTCCACTGTCAAATGTACAATGCCGACAATGACTCTGCCAGCAAAAAACCCAAACAAATACTCGAATTTTTTTATCCTAATTTGATATATTGTTTAGATAGCAAAGGGGTTCGTCTTTCGCCAAATCAATAGTCACTAGTTTAATCTTTTTTCTTTCTATATCGACTTGTTTAGATTGATTATCAATTTCGCCAACGGGCCAATACTCAGTATTTTCCTTTAGCCACGAAGACCCCTCCCACCACTTAGAAGCAATCATGCCCCGAGCAGAACTACCCTGTGACAGTAAGTCAGCAATATTCATACTTCCCGGAATATGCTTCCATGTCTGCGGGTTTGTCAACTGACGAATTTCCTTAATTGGGTTGCTACAAAAACTGACCAGTTTCCTAGTTCCTTTGTCCACCAAATGTCTGTAGTAGAACCAGACCAAAGTATTATCTTAAGATTCAGTAGATCAAGCGCTTTCATACTTGAATTCACAAGCCTAGCGTCTATACTACGCCATTAATTCCAACCGCGGCATAGTCAGGGATCTGACAGGAGCTACTCTAGATTTTGCTCTAACAAGGACTACCTTCACCACAGAATGAAGTACAGATCGAGCAAAGATGCATGCAGCATAAGCCCCTTTGCTAGCGTCAACGAAAACATGCAATTCAGAGGATGAATTAATTGTCATATAACATGGCAGAGTCACATTTTTTAGTTCAGGCACCACGTTGTACCATTTTGAGAAATTGTTTACCATATTTGGTGTCGGTTCACAGTCCCAAGTTATTTTTGTCATCCACAAATTTTGCAATAGTAGCTTCGGAAGCAATGTTCCGGGAGATAACAAGCCAAGAGGACTAAACGTCTTTTGTACTGTTGGCAGAACTAATCTCTTGGTTATTTTCATTTTACACGCCAAAGGCTCTAAATTAGTAGAACACCTTAAAGTGTCATTATTTAAATCCCAGATAAGCCCTAAAGCAGAAGTTTCTCCAGAATGCTTGTCAACATTTTTACATGCAGCATTGCTCTCGAAGCCACGCAAATTAAAACAGAACCTAGACATGATTAACATTGACTGCTCTATAAAGTGAACTTATTCATTAACATTGAAAACTCCATTTACACAATATCTTGCAGCTGTTTAGCACTTTTATCATATGATTGAGGGCTGTTTTCTAAAAGATGCGTTATAGCTGCATTCAATAAATAAGGGCTACAACAATCTCCAGATACAACAAGACAAAGTCTATAAATTTCTTGTCCTTCATTAGAGAGGAAGGAAAATCTAAGAAAGTCTCTGTACTTGGGTGCAAGAGATAACATTAAAAAAGGCTTTTCAATATCTGCACTAGTACCGATTGGATACATTCTAAACCGGTGAAGAATATCGGATAAAGCTTTTTATTAACTCCTTTAAATGAACAATCGTTAAGAGTTCGCCGCTCTGAAAGCTAGACGCGTCAAAAACCGGACGAGTTTTTGAAGGTTTGCTATCTAATTTAATCACTGGCTTGTGACAAACGACAAATAGTGACATTCTTTATAGAGTTCAATTTCAGATACACGCTCAATTATACTCATCCTTTCGCATTCCTGGAATAGCTTTTGATAGTCATTTAAAATTTTACCACATTTTAACTTGCTAATAACATTTTCATGCCGCTTCCAGGTAATTTATTTGTTATCAGATAAATGCGTAATATCGCATTTCCATGGTAATTCTAGTTCGTATCTCCCATCGGGAAGAATTTTCATTTTGGCTTAGAAATCAGTTAAGTTAATTTTTTCCTTAAAAGATGCGAATGAATCAGCTATCCCAAAAGCTTCAAGTTCCCATGATACGTTGAAAGGAATGTTCCCAACGGGCATAGACAAAGTACTTTGAATGCTAACCTTTGTGCCTGAATTTTGCTTTCCATTTACCGTCCACCAAAGTTTAGTTTTCAAGGCTGTAAGACCGGAATCAAGCTCCATAAGTTCTCTGTCAGCCATTTTCCCAAAACATCGGCCCCAATCGAAAGGTCAGTCTCGCGTTCTTTGCAAAAAAAATCTTTTAAATCTATTTTATTTCAAGTCATCTAAAATTCTACAATCATTAATTTTCGGAATAAATCCACGTATCCTTTTTTCGGAACGAACTTCAAAACTGTAATTATACAACTTTTTTAAATCACTAACTTCAATAGAAAATATCTTGTGTTCCTTCGGTTTTGTTTCTCCTCCCCCCTCCAAAGTGCGTGTACCACAATCTCTTTCCGAAGGGTAGGAACTTTTAATAATGTCATAATTTTTTCGTTTTCATTATTACCTTGGCTAGTTGAATCACACACAGCGTGGACTTTTCGCTCTTGTCCTCGAGCTCAAATGACTACGCAAAGAGTTTGCAAGTAAACGGTTCCGGTTCCACGGCAATTATAAACGGAATTTTCTATTTTACATACATTTCCCTTTCCTTGTTGACATAACATAAAAATGGGAATTACTACACCGAGAACATTTCAACTGGTTTTTAAGGTTGCAAAATTTGCTTAAGTAACCTTCCCTTTTAAGACATAAAAACATGCACCTTTCTTCAGCAATACTTACTTTTTCTCCCTTAAAGTCATATTTTTTTGCTTTAAAACATTTGTCGCAGGAATGGAACTTATCACAAAAAATACAGTTAAGACGCTTACTTGTATTATCACCAAGGCTTATTAAGGCAGAGGCCGTCGCGAATTCACTCACTTCTGGTTTTCCAGGAACAGAACTTTTACTTTTAAAATTAACGTGAGAAAATCCGCTTCTTGTTAAGGACACCATTTCTACACCTTGGACTTCTTGGCGGAGAAAGTTCAGCAGCTGTTCTAAAGTACGGAAACTTTTGGCTTCGCTTGTTTCGTAATTCCTTCCGCTTTCCCAAGTCAGCAACCCTTCCTCTGGAAGGCAACTTTTCACTAATGGAATTAGAAAGTCGCTATATTTTTCATGCGTTTTTCCTAAGCTTTTCAGTTTAGATTTCAGTTCGTTGCATAAAATTGCTAAATCGGCCTCGGTTCGTTTAGTCACTGCCTTCTTCATAACCATACTTAGCAAGTCAAGGATGTAAATTTAGACAAGTAAATGATCTCTTCCAAACGTTCTTTTAACTGTTTAATAGCCTACGGATAATTCTCCGCCGTAGCCGGAAACCTCTGATTAAGACGACCAGCTTTCGATTTTGGCTCAAAAGACTGTACCAGATATTGCATCTTATCTGCATCATGTAGATACCTATTCTGAAATAAGCTCCTGAAAGACAAGTATTCTTTTGGATCACATGAAAATTTCTTAAGCTCAGTTTTCGGTAATTTAAATTATCTGTTCTCATTTTTAGCTGCAGAAGCTCCTTGGAGTCGTTTTTCAACTTTAGCACAGTTTTCTACATGCTTGTCTCTGTACATTTCTGCTTCTTCAAAATCATCGGTGCACAATTTCATACCATCTTCAGTATTCAGGAAATTTTTAGCAATAAATGATTGACAATTTTCAAGTCTCTGGAACTTATCAGTAATTTGAAGTCGTAAAACGGAAATTTACGTACATCAACAGATTCTTTAAGCAATTCATTTTCAATTTTTCTTAGGCAGAGAGTAAAAGACGTTCTCAGACCATTTCTTTGCGCTTTTAATGCATTCAGATTAATTTTCAGGGAATCCTTCAAATTACGAGATTCTAAATTCAAAACACCCGCCTACCCGGGGATGCCACGTTCTTACGCTGAGAATGAGAATTCGGTATCGGAATCAGGGGTTCGCACGATCTACACGAAGGATAGGTGTTTTGTTGTGTTTGAAAGGCAATAATCGTTTCAATTCTCACGAAGACACTTTATTGAAGCACAAAATACATAGACAGATATAACAACGAAAACGTGCGTTTCAAAATTCGGCACAAAAGATAAGATAAGTGCGAAGAACATGATATTTAATAAATAAAGGCAGTACTCAAAACATTAAATAAACTCCCATTCGGCCGTAATGTAAATTTTGTAATTGTAATTTTTATTTTATTTTTATTTTTTAGATAAGAGCGACACAAAAAATGTACTTATGTCATCAACTTCTGTAACTGTTTCATCCGAATGAATTACTCCACTGATCTGGTATAGCAATTATTTCTTTATTTACATACGTGCAGTGCATATGGAACAGTGTATTTCACATGTTTACTTCAAGTACTTGTCTTCCTCAGAATGCACGAAATGTGTCCATGAAATGTTCAAATCAAGCAGATTCTGAGAAAGAACATAATAATGGATAAGAAATCTGCAAGCATTCTTACAGTAACAAGTACTATATAAGATGGAGACCAAAAAATGGCAGTGCCAAAATTTTCTTATGGTGTTAGAGAGAAATTTTTATCGTACGTGTCGTCTTAAATATTATAACTTATAAAACCATTCCGGCGACTTACATGTGAAATTTATCTTACTGACGTATTTTCTATATAAAAGAATTTATGATTTCAGATTTTAAACCTTCAAAAATAATTCCAGAGATTTAAATTAAGAAAATAATTAGTATTTTCAGAGTATAAGAGGAGATTTTCGTTTAAAGATATAAATATCATGAACTCGCTATATAACTGCAAACAACTATGTGCTTCTTGTATTTATAATCAGAAGAAAGAATTGAAGTTGTGACCATAATTTCCAAGGATGAAATTTTATTAAAACAATATTGTCATAATATCCGTCTTCAAGACATGGAATGCAAATATTTCAAAACCTCTTAAAGAAATGCTAAACACTGCGTACATTTAATGAATTACAAAGTGGAATTTTGTTTAGAGATAATCATATGTTGGAGAAGAAAATGTTAGTTGATTCCTGTCTTAAAGAAGTACATAACGAAATCATAATTGCTCAATAACTTATATAAATAAGTTTTAACTGCATTTAACAATTATCAGAGGGGCAACGTATACGGTAATGTTTCATTTCTATCCTAAAGCTATATTTATTACAATTCAAAATCTTATGTTCATTTAACATAAGTAAATCTGTTTTATATCCTACATGAGAGTAGCTAGCTTGTAAAATGTCTTATGTTAATTAACCAGTTAATTGTGATTTAAGTCTTTACTGTTAACTTTTCCTTTCCTTATTCTTCATTAAATTAGCTTTGTGTGTATTTAAGCTTAGGGTTTCATTCTTTAGATTAGGGATTTGGGCAATCCCGTCTTACTACTGCATTTTCACGATCGCTGCTTTAAAGTGATATTCAGGCTTGGACATTCTTGCTAGCCCATGTTTAAATACGCCCCGGTAAAATAACTGGGCGAGCTTACTTTTAGTTTATTCAATTTACAGTCTTAGATGGCATTATTCATGTCTAGATTCACTTGCCGATTATTGTTAAGTTAAATATCCACACGTGATGGGAATCTTGTCCGTCACACAATTTTGCTTTTATGTTCAATTTAAGACTAAAATAAAAAGGTTATTTTAACCTTCTGCTGTATTTTATGAGTTCTTCAAAGAGAGAGCAATAACTCACTCTTTTTCTAGTAAAGCCTGCAGGATTTTAATTTCTAGTTGCAACAGAATCCCTATAAACCATTAAAATATAATTCAAAATGATACTTTTTTTCCTGTTGAATATTTGCAAATAATCCATGGTTCAAAAGCTTAAAAGGTTCTCATGATTCTTTCAGAAAGTAGTACACTTTTATTTTTATACATATCCTTTTTATAGGTGTCTCGCTGCAAGAAATAATACTTGCTTCTATCGGGAACGACTCGTAATCTAAATCTTCAACTAGTAGATAACTGATTCGGTAAAAGTAAAGGGAATGTTTACTCAAAAGAATGTTCGACTGTTCTCCATTTGCCTCAAAAGAAAAACTACCGAGGAGGTTCATTTACAAACTGACGCAGTATAGAGTGTTGGAAGAAGTTCCTTCGTTTTCGGCACGGAAGTAAATTTACATTTGACAGCAAAACATGAAATGTATAATTCATAAGGACGCGAAAAAATATGTCATGCTGTGAGTAAAATTTTAAAATGTAATTAAAATTTCAAAAATGTCGTTAAATCAATTTTGGAAGATAAACAATTTATTAAAAACATACTATAAATAAGATAAAACATATATGCATACTCAAAACACTTTTATATGGACTTGTATCTTTCAATAAACGTAAAATGTGTTTTCTAATATAGTTTATGTAACTGTCATTTACTGCATTTTTAAAAATAACCACACGAATGTTCTTTCTTATTGAAGATTTGTTGTAACTTATTGCGCTCTTATTTTCTAAGGGGCCAGGTAGTTTTAAATTGAAAAATCGAAATTTGTATGTCTATTTGTATTGTCTCACACTCAGTTTCCTACAAATACTTTGAAAAAACTTCATGCAAAAATTCGCTTTAGAATCAAAATTACTGTTTAAAAAATGTTCAAAGCTTTTATCATTTACAAGATCCTTCATAGGTTGTTTACATTTAAAAATTTCTTGAATTGGAAACAATAAACATTTTCAAAATATTTTCTTTGAAATATATAATAACAAAACGCAATTCAGTATGAAATCTGACAAAAATATGCACATTTGCTATTGATAAATATACGGAAGCTGTATAAAAAAGAAATGCTGTGTTTAAGAATAAACTAAAATATGCTTGAGAACAAAACAAAGAAAAAATAATTTAAATCCTTCATGATAAACTTAAAAAAGTAATATTACAAATATTACAAAAGTATTCACTTAAATATAACTAAGAAATTTAAAAGGACTTAGAATTGTTAAAAATTATTAATTTTTCATTCTTAGTTTCTGATCAGAAAATGATGATGTAGTTTTTATACGCCCGTCCTTATTCTCAATTCTTTTGCCATTTTGCTTTTATACACGTGATTATTATATAAAAGTATATTGAATCATTTTCCTAAACGTAAGGTGCGGCGTACAATACTCTAAACTCTAGAGAGAAAGTTTAGAGACTAAAAAACTGTTTTGGTACTCTTAAACTTTCATGAAGTGTTCTCTACTACAATGCTTAAAAGAGGAAAAGAGGTCTATTTTATGTCTATCTTTCCAAGAGGACTAATGTTTTACCTCCCAGGAAACGTAAGCACCACCGAAAATAAGCTCCAATTCTATTTCGTTCCCCTTTCATCCAAAAAAGACTGAATAAAATACGCACTAAAGTATTCTGGGCTGCCTTATGGGGACACATCCTTTCGTCTTGGGACTTGGCTATTGGGCCTATTATTGCTGTTTCAGCGCTGATAGCACACGCCGTTCTATGCCCTGTTCATTTGGAAGCCAGGGACAACGACTGCGGGCCATTAAAGGCAACGCCGGGCTTACGTGTTTCGCAAGCAAATATTCTGGCTTCTGTGTTTGTGGAAAAGGTTTATACATGTTGTGGCGAAAGTTTCAGACGCTTTCTTTACCTCATCATTGCTGAGCTTAGCTGGTTTCTCGAAGTAATTTTGCAGGTTATGGAGTTCGTGAAGGAGAGCTTGCTGTTCCATTTCTTTCAGTGCTCAGCCACATTAAATTGATGTAAAAGAAAAGTGATGTTTGTTTGCGGTGGTAAACGGAACATTCTGCTCCCGTTACATATTCAAAAGGTGTTAGACTGAACAAGATGTTACGTACGTGAGGCAAATTGATTATAAGTTGGAAAATCCAAAAGGAATTTTATCTTTTATAGAAAGAAAATTCGTATCTACGTGAGATAAAATCTAACATTTCGTTAATGCAATCAACTTAACTTCGACAAAACATCTATATTGAAGTGTAATCAAGCATCTACAAATAAGCATGTTACCAAAATTAATTTATTCTCAGATTAAAATTGTAATCGAATGGATATTAATGAATATTTCATGTAAATAGTCTAATTAAACATTTTAAATGAAACTTAAATTGACTTTTTAATTTCTTCTGTTATAATATATGTAGCTTCTGTTCTCATTTTTAATAATAAATCAACATTTGAACTCCAAAAATGACTAATATCTGTAACATAAATGTGTGTGTTCTTAAATTATGTTTAGTCTCTGTCATACTGTAAAATTTCTAGTTACACCTTATGGGAAAATTTAAAAAATAGTTATGAATGACGGCCTGCATTTCTATGGATACTGATCAATTTTAGAAGTCATTCAGAGGAAGGATGTACATGTATCAATAAAAATCTGCTAATATTCTTCTATGTTTAAGTGCTTTCGGTTAGGTTAGTATTTTTCATATTAAAAATGTGAAACATTCAGTTGTAAAATTAGAAAAAATAGATTTTTAATTAAAAGTACAAATATAAAATATAATGTCATAAGAATTAAGAAATTAAATTAATCCATCTGTTTAAGGATATATTCATTAATCATATCTATGGGAATTTAAAGTTGTGGCATTTGCATTTATATTTTACTTATAAATGTTACTTTAATTTATTTTTTTTTTCTTTTCGCCACAAGGTTCGCTCATTCAAGAGTTTATGTAGATATGAGGGGAAAGTACCTTTTATTATAAATGTTAGAGATTTACGAATAATAGGGAGAGAGTTTGACTTATGTTCCGGTTTCCTGTAGATTGAAGGAAATTCTACTAGCGACGTTAATTCTGGTCCAGCTGGGAATACTTTAGCCTAAGGCTAAGTCATATTTATTAAGTCTCTGTTCAAAATTCTGTTGTAGTCCAAGCAATCTCGTCAGAACTCTCTATGATAATTTTAATTTAAGAGAAACAAAGTGTGATAACGGAAAAAATTGGTTAAGTGTGTTTTAACAAAAATTTTCGTATTCTCTTCATTTGATGCCCTGAAGAAACAATGTTTTATAATAATAATATTAAATTGAATATGATTTACATTTCTGCTTCTTTAATAATAAAAATGAAAGATAATTGTATAATTTTTCCAAAAGCATTCTGACAATTATAGCTTCTGAGAGCAATGTAAATTTTATATTATGGACCATAAATAATTAGGCAAACGGATGAGAAGAGAACTGTTTACAAAATAATGGTATTTAAGGAATATCACAATAATGAAAAGTTGGAAATTTGGAAATATCAACAGCACAATCGTGTGCATTTTTAACAGCTTAAGCTAATATGAATTAATATTAAATCATTTCTCAATAATCAATTGATTATTCCTAAAATACATAGTTATTTCTGGTTTAGTACGAAATAAATTACCGAAGCTATAATACTCTAATTCATCGAACACCATTAATATTGTAAATTAAATACATTAACATACTATATGAAATAGATACATCTCAAATTTGAAGAAACATTCACCAAAATAAATTTTAAAATTAGCCAGAAATTTCGAGAAAGATAAGAAACAGTTCCCTTTTCTTCAGGAGCAAGTAAAAGTTTTGTATAAAAGAAAGTGATCATAACAATTTCGTATTGAAATTAATGGACGAAGCAAAACGAAAAAAGGTTAACGATATCTGTCGGAAAAAACAATAGCGAAACCTGAACTTTCAAGATACTAGATTTCTGAAAGCTTTACAAAGAACAGGATTTTGGACGTGAATAATGTCAACTAAATTCAGCTCGCCACCAGAAGAAGCTTTATGAATAATTTTTCCAGAACCTAGCGAAAACTGTGACTGGTGACCAGCAAATAATTACCAAGTCTGGCTGCGTTTATAGTCTCTTGATCAAACAACCGGCTTTTATAAAGAAACTTGGATGCATTAAGAATTGACCTGTGCAGTAGGAACTAACACAAGCCATGCCCAAGTGACACGCAAAGTGATCAGATCACTTTCTGTTTGCTGATCCGTCAACCGGCACTCATACGTAAAATATTGAAAGGCTAAGTGGGAGTTTTTGCCAAGGGAAGGAAACAAAAACAATGTGATGTGAGTCACTAGCATATTGAATTGTAATTCTACGTCTGTAGTGACAATTAAAATACCATGACTGCCAATTTCCAGCTACCTGAAAAATAAATGACATTCTTTAAATAGAAATTAGTATTTTTGATGTAACCACAAAGGCACACTTTTATGAGCATGTTTATTATTATATTTGTGACAACAATTACGCAGACATTTATCAAAAATATGATAATAAACAAGTGCAAAAGATTTGAGATGTCTCTTAAGTGTAAAAAACACCAAAATGTCATCAAAAAGGAACACAAAAAAATCTGATGTGTACATCACATGACTTCCTTGTACGGGAATATAAAATTATACTCATTTTGCATTTCATTTAAACATATTGGACTGAATTAAATCTCCATCGTCGATAGCGGATAAATCACAATAGAATAAATACAGTCTTTAAAATTCACTACATTTGCTTACCATAGCGACACTGTGGTGCTACGTTCATTTAACAGCGTTACAACTCATTCGTTTTATAACTCAAAATACGCAAAAATTATGTATATCATCTGAAGAATTACCTACTCGTCGCCACACGTGCTATTCAAATACTATAATGAATCTAAAACGATGTGTAAAAGAAATTAAAGAAACAAAAAAAAAAAGGAAGAAAGAAAGTTTTTCACGGACGATTCAGTATTTCTCATTCAATTAATTCAGTTCTTACTTCTAGTCAAAATACTTATATAAAAAATTACGAAGTAAATCTTAAACAATTACTTTCTCGAATAAATTCCAGAATGGGTTAAGCATGATTTAATTCGTAATAATAAAAGAAGGCGTTATCTTTATTGTTGCGAAGCTTGCTTTCTCTAAATTGGCAACAAATCCACTATTCTCCTATATTTCAAATGTAAACAAATATGGCTGCCATAGGAAAAATTATTACGCTTAGCCGCACTTAAACAACTTTTAAATTGTCGTTAATTCATGCATGCAGATTTACTAAAGGCATAAAAACCTTAACCGAGAGATAAGAACAACATAATTCAATCATTTTTAAACCAAAAATCCACAATTTACGAACATATAAGAATAAAAAACTGAGCTCACTGAGCCGAGTAACAGCGTGTATATATCTGTATACTTTTGGTTCGGGTGATTGCATCCAAAATAGGAGGTGCACATCTACATGTTACAGCAGTCCCATGTGTAAAATTTCAACATTCTGAAGCTACTCGATTTTGAGTTATGCAAGATACATACGTACGTACGGACGCCACGAAAAAATAATTATAATTCTTGGGAAAAAAGAGTCCTTAATTCTGTCTTTACGTACGGATGTCACGCAATCGATTGCGGTCAAAATGGATATTTTCGTTGAAATATGATACACGAAATTTTTGGCGATTACAATACTTCCTTTGTACTTCGTACAAAAAAGTAAAAAAAAAGATCATCAGTTTAAAATTCGAAAACCAGCCTGTTTAACAACAAATCTGCGTTTTTTCGAAGCATAATTTTGTTAAGTTTATAATATATAAAACACCTCCTACATCTAACTCCAAGAGAAAAAATCTTATAATATTCTTAAATTCTTTATAATATTTAATATACAAGTTCAAAAATTCAAAATAAGAAAAACTTGGATTACATTTATACTTTTGTAAAGTTCCAGTTATTAATCATATGTGTCTGTAATTTATTTTAAAATGAATTACAAAGAGAATTTTAAAGTAATATATATTCTTAAATAAATTCTAGCGCTTCGCGCAGCAGCATCACAGGTCCGGGGTTCGATCCTCAGGCTGGGGAAGGTTGACTCAGCTTTTCATCCCTTAAAAGGGCCGATGAAATGAGTACCAAGTTAGCTTGGGGACTAAACACCGGGGTCCTGCAACAGGCTGAATACTTGTCCAGGCAAAAATGCACAGTCATCCCGGGGCGCAGTTCTTGAAACCAGCTAAAAGGGTACTGCCGGCCATGCCTCTCTATGGCCTGTTTGTGCCACTGAGTTTAATTTAGTTTATATATTATTAAATTACTTCGAATTTTATTTAAAAAAATTATTACTATATTTTTCAACATCAATATTTTTACGGTATTTGTTTCTTCTGCATACCTCGAAATATATTCCTCAGAATACTGAATGGAACTTCGGATGTTTCTGTTTGTCCCATTTACTGAAAACCGTTAAATACTTAATTCATAGTTTTTAGTTCAAATATTTTAAGAACATATTTACAAACACTATTTTTAATTCTAAGGTCGTGTGTTTGCCGAAAACATTTTAGACGAAAGTATAGCAGAGTAAACAACACAGAGCAAAACCATCACGGTACAAAACGTCGTAGGGAAATAAAACCAAGGAAGAAACATCTTAATTCTAAATCATAGTGGTATAAAATATCGTCTGCGAAAAAAAAAGCTGTTAAAAACACCGCAGTTTTAAAACTTCGGCGTAGATAATATCAAAAAGGGAAAAAATAAAGTACCTACACGTCATCGCGTGACGATATGAGTGTTTCACGCTTTAAATTTGTAATTGTAAATTCTTTAATGAATTCTGACCCCAAGCAAGAATGAGGAATATTTTTATCTCTATTTTTCAATTTTTTAAAAAATCAATAACTTTTTTTCTAAAAGGAGAGAAGCAACTTACGGCAAAGTGAAAGAAAATAATTTTTAAATTTGATAATTTATTAAACAGTTTTAATCCACGTACACTGCGAAAAAAATGGGAGCAGTTCTATATCTCCCGGTCTGCTGGGTCGATTGACAAAATTTAAATTGCGTCTTTCATATCTCGAAAGCGTGACTTAAAACATGTATTAGATTTAAGTCATTGTTATAATATAAGTATTTTGACACAAAATGGACTTTTTCTGAAATGAGTTCAATGTTAATTGAATTTGATATATATATTTATTAATGTCTGTTTGTTTTATTAAACTCACTTGATTCCTTCCTCCAGAATTCGAAATTGCGGCTTCATCCAAATATAATTCGCATATTTTTGTATCATTTTTTAAGTTTGTATTTTTAAATAATTTTTATAAATTTAGATTGCTGTAAGTTAGAAATTTCGCCAATTCTTGGCGCAAACTCGAAAAAAATGCGCCAAGATAATTTTTTTAAGTTTTCCATAAATAACTCACCTACAATTACAGAGTTTAATATCTAGGCATAATTTGAATCGTAGAATCAAAATATGGAAAAAAATTGGTACGTTATTTCAGAAAAGTCCGATTTTGTGTCAAAATACTTATGTTAGAATAATGCTATATATAAATCCAATGTATATCCTAAGTCGCGTTTTTGAGACATGAAAAATGCAAGCTGAATTTCATCAAATGGCCTAGTAGAACAGGAGATATAAAATGGTCCCCTCTTTTTTTTTTTTTCACAGTCTACCTTCTTACAGTTTTTTAATTTTCTTTTCTAATGATTTTTAAGGATATATTTCTCATAAAGAACTGACAGTACATCTTTACAAAATCGATAAACTATGTAATGAACTTTAAAAGTTAAGAGCATAAATTAAAATTTTTGTTATCTGCTACGTGTAGCATTAATTTTCTATTCACTTTCAGTTTTTTAAATCGGTAAGTTTCCTTCTCAGTTTTTTAGCAAAGCTTATTACTTAATACAACAATATGAAACATAGAAGTAAAAATATTTCTCATTCCTTTTATTCTCCTCATTCTTTCTATTCTCCTCGTTCATCATTCCTCGCAAATTATTATGCGAATATACTTTTATAATATTTATAGCTGAAACGCACATACCTGCGATGTTATCGTCATGCCATGATTTGTAGGTGCTTAATACTTTACCACGGTATTATGTGCGTCGATGTTTTTAAAACAGCGGTTTTCTTAAACGTTTTATTTTTGACGACGATGTTTTATACCACTATGTTAAAAAACTGCTATATTTCCTCTTTGTTCTCTTTTCTTCCATGATTTTTTGCATGCCGACGTTTTCGCTTTCTGCGACGTTTTGTTCTGCAATGTTTTTGCCTATAACTCAAAATATGGTTCATGAAAGGAAAAATTAATTAATGAATTGTCCGAAGAGGAAAAAAAACAAATACGTGTATAGGTGCACCTGCAAGGTCCCATCTATTTATACCCATTTTCTGGATTCTTAAGACAGCAGTTTTGTTCTTGTGAGTTCAATTAGGAAAACTATTCATTTTTTCGTAATTTCTTATATCCTTATGTCTATTGAAATCTAGATCTATCAAAGGAAAACATGCTGAACAAGAAAAAGGGATAAATATTAGACATAGAATATTGCAATAAAAATTGAAAAATTATGTTACTCGAAATATATTAAAACTTCTCACAATTACAGTGGACGGAAAAGATACAAACTAGATAATAACATTTTTTTAAAATCTAGATTTATATAATATTATACAAAGCGATAACATCGTGTTATGTTTTGTATAGTTTAATTCTTGTTAAATTTATACCTTAAATTTAAACTGCATTTATGAATTTTGATGCACAATTTTTAAAGTTCTGATATTTGTTGGTAAGCCTAAAATAGACATATCCATTCAGAATACCGCAAAAGACAGCAGGTACTTTCAAAGTTGATTATTTGTTTTCCACTTTTCTTGGGGCGGAGGCACACGCACATTTCTGGAACACGCACTTTTCAGATTCATCTAACGTTTCTAAAAAAACTGGGTGACTAGTTAGAAAATTGATTCGAAAAACCATTTCTTGTTTTCAGAATGTTACGGCAATAATTTCTACATTTCTGAGAAAGGATATTTCCTAATTTGCATTCGTCATGTATCTGAAGAATTAAACAATCAATTTAGAAAAAAGAAGCTGACCCCATATATTTCAAATGGAATGAAAATGTATATGTACAACGCTGATGTAATAAAATATATATGTATAATGTATATGCAATAAAACTTAGAAGTAATAAAACTACAATATTTCATTTCTTCAGAATATGATTTAAAAACATATTGAGTTTAAAAGTAATATTTTATTTTCATCTATTATTCCTAAATTTCTGAATTGCTTTAATAAAAATTTGTCAAAACTTAAAAACGTGTACCAAATACCAGTGCAAAATATTTGCTATTAAAACTATATATGAAACGTTATTCTCCAGACTGCGAACCGTTTTTACTGAGGTACTTAAAAAAATTCTTGGCTAAAGTTGCATAGTCATTAATGTATTTATCTCAAATCTTTTAAAGGATCTTATTTCAGCAATCATAATTATTAGAGGCTGCCAGTTATGAGTAATATTGGAAGTTTCAAACGTTTGCGTAGAAACACATTTCTGTACGTATGTAGAAAACATGCGCAGCTCCAAGGAAATGTCCCTTTTGTATGCAATGAATTTTAATAGATTTAAAAGTATTTGAAATGTCTGTGAGCTGATGTTCTGTTTCAAATATGTTCCCATTTGTGAATTATTGTCTTGCGATTTATGAAATATTTCTTCAATTGTTTTTTAAATTTGTAAACACGATTTACTTTGTTAGAGAAGTGCTATATAAGAGAAATTTTAATATCTATTAAATGACGGAAATCTGTGAATTGTAGCTAACATGACACCGCAGCGCAAATAGAATCAATTTTCAGTCCTATTAACTGCTCACGTGAGATGACCAGGAAGCCCTAAAGTCCTTCTGCAAGTTAGAAGATTTAATCCTAATTTGGAATATTTGTCTATAAAAATTTTCATTTAATCAAATGAAATATTAGGCGTTAATCGAAAACATTTAATTTAATACATTTAAAAAATAGCGATGTCGAGAGAATTTTAGTATCTTTGTTTGATATTGGTCTGTTGGACGCAGAATGACATATTTGTCAGAGAAATGGCAATCCAAAGGTGTATACTTACATCCATCACAATGGTTTCTGAACATAGAAGCTACCGAGATTAGAAAAAGATAATTATTAAGTTTTATCATTCATTTTTATTCATTAATATGCATTATTCATTCATTTTCATACCTCAATGAGTATTGTTCATTCATTTTTCATTCATGAGTATTTTTCACTCATTTCACACTTTCATTGGTATACTTTTCATTCTACCTTAAGTCCTAGTTATTCTGTATCTCTGCGCACCCATGAAACCATGAAGCCTGGTATTATGCTTAAGCTGGTATTACTGTTGCTGTACAGACTGTAAATTTCTTCTGGATGAGGAAACTTACTATTTGAACTCCACGATCAAGGCTATGAGAGGGCTAGACAGGCGACGTAATTTAAACACATTTTGTTGAGTTACATGGAAATACAAACTCAACAAATCGTGTCGACTGACATGGGCATATAAACTCAACAAATAGGCACACAAACTCAACAAATGTTTTTGAGTTACATGGATCCTTTGGAATCCTTTGTTGCTGTTAGTGTACACAGTAAATGTTGTACTGCATAAATAAACGGATTGTGTACAAAATTTCATACAATCACATAGTGTGCTAAATAGTATAGGAGCGTTTTACAAAACATATGCAAATATCAAAATAATAATTTACAGAAATGATTTCACTACTTGCAAGATTTGGTAGATTTCCTTACTGAATTATTTGCGATTTAGCGTAACAAATAACAGGGGAAGTTTGACGACCTCTCCATTTTATCTTCTTGTTAGTTGATTAATGCACAGAACTTCAAATCCTTTGCCATTCAACTCTTCAGCAAATATTTAGACTAAGACAGAAGTCTTAGTATATCTAAGTTTCGACCTGATATTAGTATGTCTGAATTTATTCTCCGGGAGTTCGAAACATTAGTAAAGTACTTCTTCATTCGTGAGCACCTTAACCACATGCTTATTCCTAGTCCGGATTTTGAATCCATCTTTAATTTGCTGAACAAAAAAACCCTTTACAGTTACAAATTCATGATTTTTCAGCAATGTACAGAGCTAGTTCTACTCATATGATTGGAATTAGTAATGAGTAACAGAGGTTTGCGGGCAGAGGGAACATTCTCATTGGTTGTCTCTTCATTTGCTGTAGTAGCTGTAGTTCCCATCGGAGTCTCAACTGGGGGACTGCCGGCTTTACTTCTTGGCGAATCAGGAACGAGTACTGGTTTTGGATTTGCCATCTTCTTTTATAGCCTCCTCGTCCTTTCTTTAATGTTTCTTCTAGGTCCTCCACCGGAGTCAGAACTGTCATCTAATGCATGATGTTTAGTAATATCATCATCCGAACCTGCTGGGATGTCGCACTTACGTAAATTTACTTTCGGGAGCGGCGGAAAGGAAGGATTCCACGGGGGTAGGCTGGGAATTCTTTTTTCAGTTTAGAAATTCCTGCTTAACGAAATTCTTAAAGCGTCTGGAAAACTCGAGATCACGTTGTTCAGTCTCGGTTAGGCATCCCTTTTCTTCTTGAATAGCTTCAAGATGTGCAATTTTGGAAATTAAATAGGTGTAACCATGTAATAGGAATACAATCGATTTTGAAAGCGTACGTTTATTGCATGCGAAGTCCTTTTACGGAACTCAAAACACGAAGTGCTCAAGGAGAACCAACCTCCTATTATAGAATACAGGTCAGAACAGGATAAGCTGCAACAGCGAGGGGATAAACACCTTCAGGCTCAAAGAACGCTAACATACGAACACGCGGACACTTCACTAATGAAACCTGTCGAACTATGTGCTAAATATCCGTAGCCGAGAGCGTAGTTGGATTGCAACGGTATTTAAAGTTGTTCATTGGTCTGATTGGCTAAGTACTATACATAGTGCAGAAGGAAAGATTACGATTTAGACAACGTGAACGTTATATGCGTATTACTGATTTGTGTATTATATTCCTAATTATTATTACAGTCACTTTTTCGGCGGCTATTATTATTGATATCAGCTCTCTTTAACCATTACTTGACAAATTTTAATCGTCTTGCGGATGTAGGATTGCAATCGCTTATGCCTTTTCTGTGCCTTACACATATAATCAGTCTGCGCTTAATGACATATTTTCGAAGTAACTTTAAGTGCAGAAAATTTTCATCTGTCTGCAGTGATATATCTTACTTTACATTCACCTCCGACGTCAAAACCTTCATATTATACCAAAGAAGCGAATAGACAGTTCAATTAACTATGTCGTTGGACTCACATTTTGAACATAGGTACTGACGATCTGGGGAATCATAATTTATAAAAGCTTTTTTAATATATATGGACTGCAATTTAACAATTTCTCAGCATGCTGACGAGACTTTGGAAATCATAGAGCGATTCATAACCAAACAATCCTCTTTTGAAAAAATAAGTTAATTTCGTCTTTTTCTTTTGACAAAGACGTAAGAAATTCATATTTTAGACCTGAGATTATTGTCACGCTTTTTAATTGCATAAATATCTGAATCCGTAACTTTCAGAAAAATCTCAATGTCCCCTTTATTCTTCATCTCCTAGCTTACGTGGAAATTTTTGTTCGGGCACTAACCATTTTTAGGCTTTCACCACTACTAAGACCAGAAAGGGTGGTCATTTTACTATGGAGGTGCCTAATAGGCGGCCATCGTTATCTCGTATGAGGGGAAAAGCAGTTTTATATCCATGCCTTAGCCGGGATTTGAATCCGGACCCTTCGGTATAGCAGTCGGCTCCCATACACTCTATAACGTCTAAGCGGCGTTTACATTGAATATTATTGCATTAGAATCCATGGCTGCTGTTCTTGACTGTTTTTTTTTGTCAGATAAAGTGTCAGATAAATAATGGGCTTTCTCGGTGAGGGTTTGGCCCTCTCGGTCCCAGTGACGGGGACTGACGAAGTGAGGCAAGGCACCAAGCGTCTTCTGATGCCGAGGGAGTGGTGCCCCGAGGCAAAGGTGTCCAGCGTTTTAATCTTTGATCTAGTATCTATGTTTCTCGTCCTTGCCACTAATCGCGACGTATAAAGCCGGGCAGGGACCGTGGGGATTGCGCCGTCATTTAGGGGTCCTCCAGAACCTGGATTATACAAACTTCGAAAGGCTTCCCCAGGACGAAGGTCCCGGTTCTGGCGTGGATGGGTGGATGTCAGATAAAGTCATGAATAATAATCAGATAATTTTTTTAGAAATCCAGTATTCATATATTTATGACCTCTGTATAATATATTTTACCTACGATGAAATACTAAAATATTTTCGGCACCATTTCTAGGTAATTAACTATAAGAAATGTTAATACCAATATTTATTGCACCCTTTTCTAATCATGGAAATTTCTAAACGGATATATGTCAAGGAAAAAATATTTGTTAATTCAGATATATTTTTGAAATTCCAGGCTAGAAATGCTAATGCTACTTTTTGCAGGACGGTAATAAATCACTTTAAAATATGGTTCTGTATTTCCCGATGATAATTAATAACCCATATTTTGGGTCCATTAAAGCAATCAATTTCTAGTTTTATTGAAAATTAAATTCAGGATTTGTGATAATAAATATTATTCTATAAATTATACTATTCATTCTATGAATTTATTCTGTGTAGATTCCATGTATCTATTCTATATATTCTATGCATTCTGTTTACATAAAGTTTAATTAACTTCTTAGATGTTTTCGAGTTTTTAATATGGTGTAATATTTTCACATAAAAACGTATTAAAATCCTTATAATTTCATTTCTAAAATGTTACTAATTTTGTAGTTTACTCTGGTGCAAATTACGCGCTTCTTAGAGAATATAAGCTATGGTTGGCCACCATTTAAACCAAAAGATATAAATATTGTATGAGCAGATTGTAATACATAATTTACTTTATTTCTTTTCCATCCAAACAAGTATGAACATATAAATAATGAAACGGAAGGCTGTACTAGCTATGATGAAACAGTCCATATGAAACACTGAAATGTCGTCTGTGTCGTGGCTTTCGTTGAATATATTATTTAAAACATAGAAAAATTTGCGATGTTTCACTTGCTGTTTGTACTAGAAAGGCAGTTACAAAAGGTATCATACCTAAAAAAGTACACGTCACATTTAATGCTTTTAACCACCTTAGGTATATGCTCTTTTACATACATGATTTAACTGCAGGAATGAATATTTTTGGGTACGTTTAAACTCTATAAAAAATTCAAGGGTCTTTCTTGGCTGCACTGTAAATTTAGATGAGAAACAAATAATAAATTTAATATCTTACCTGTCACGTACGTCAACATAGTAAAATTTGTTTCCGAACTCGAGGGAATGACATCAAATTAGATTACAGTTCCTTGAAAAACACGTTTTTATGCATACATACATACATCACAGAAAAGTAGACTGAATTTATTTCAAGTATAAGACTCTTACATTTTAAATTATTCTTACCTAAGGTACTTTTTTAACTTAAAGTTCTTTTTTAATTCTTCTAAAAGTGAATTATTTTAATTAGATTATAGTGACGATATTGTAAATCTGATACTGAATAAATCTGATTGATAAATCTGATAAATAATCATACACTTTTATTTAAATAGATACAGTTTCCCCCCATTCTTATTATAATCATATATTAATATCGATGTTAAATATATACGATATAAACGAAAAGGTGTAGAAACGATTTAGGTAAACGTAATTTAGTCCTATTGTCTAATTTCAATGTAATTATACTAAATAGAATGTCTTAATATCAATATTTAATTATGTAACTTTGATTGCTTTATTTAAATTAACAATTTGTACGTTTGCAAACTGAATGAATTTTAACTTAAGAGTCAACTGGAACAGGAATAATTAAGGCAGCTTACAAATAAATTTAATTCGATTACTAAAAGTGTTAAATTTACATAAGAATGCCAACGACTACAGCATCTATGTCTGTTATAATATTCAGTGTTTTAAAAATAGTAGATTTTTAAATCTGATTATCAAAAAGACCCACGATTACTAAATGGCAGTTCGTTGAAATATTAACGAACAATAAAGAAGCTTATTTAGCAATAGCCAAATTACCTGAGACTTATTTTACGAAATTTAACATCCTCTTCTTCTTTCTCATTTAAAGTGTTTTCGTAGTTCCTCGATTCGTATATTGTCGTTCAGGAAAACATTTTCGAAACCTTTGAAATGAAATAAATACATTGATTTTAGGCTTCAGTTATGTATAGTTATATATATGTGTATGTGTAAACTATAAAATATGAAACAAAATTTTAAATTTCATTAGAACCATTTGGCAATAGATTTTCAAATTCATAAATTCTAATTAAACACATCCCCCCTTCAAAGATACGCATTGCACCATGTTTGGTGATTGCAGTAGCATATGTCACTTTTTCCCAGAAGTGTCCGCACTGCCGTAACGTTTTGCCCAATCAATACTCAGGATTAAGACAAAAACTTTCTGACTATAAATACCACCGATGTTAGTGCGTTAGTACATTAGAAATTATAACACTGCGCTAAAAAAAGCGGGTGCAGTTCTATATCTTACGTTCTACTGGGCGGATTGACGAAATTCAAATTGCGTTTTTTATGTCTCAAATGCGCGACGTAGGAGATATATTGGATTTATATATAGCATTTATATATAGCATTGTTCTAAAGTAGATATCTTGACAAAAATTCGAACGTTTTCTAAAATACCATACCAGTTCTTTCCATATGTCGATTCTACAATTCAAATATGCCCAGATATGAATTTTTGTAATTTTGGGTGAAAAATTTAAGGAGATATTTAAAACTTTATATTGGCAGATTTTTTTTTTCAGTTTGCGCAAAGTATAAATCACTTGGTGAACTTCTTAATCTATGGCACCCTATTTTCCTTTCAAATTCTTCATTGTCCACGAGCGAAAAAAAAGTCATCGTTCATACTTCCAAATAATTTTAATTGAGTGCGTAAACCACATTTTCGTTATAATCGCTTATAATAAATACGCCAAATTTCAACACACGCGAAAATATAAATTCACGTATATTTTAGGAAATTTTGTATAAAGAAATCGAATTTTTTGCAGGTATGCGTATAAATACATCTACTTTAAGATGATGGCAAAATGTGTATAGGTTATAATTCAAAATGTGTTTCAAAAAATTTATAAAAATTATTTTAAAATAGATCATAGAAAATGGCCGAATTTTATTTGGAATGAACCTAAATTTCGAAATATGAAAGGAAGAATCAAATTAGTTTAATAAAAAACGAGTTATTAATAAATAGATACGAAATTCAACTAACATTGTGGAGCTAAAAATTTGAGAGCTAATTTTTAAAAAAACTACTCGCGCGATTTTTACAAAACTTGACAGTGTGGCATAATTTAATTCGAGAATCGAAACAGGGAAAAAACTTGGCATGTCATTTCGGAAAAGGTCCGATTCAGTGTCAAAATTCCTATATTAGAACAATACTATATATAAATCTAATACATATCCTAAGGTTGAAATATGAAAGGAAGAATCAAATAAGTTTAATAAAAAAGATATATTCATAAATATATACCAAATTCAATTAACACTCAGGAGCTAAAATTTTGACAGCTAATTTTTAAAAAATCTACTCGTGCGATTTTTTCAAATTTTTATTTCCAGCGCGTGAGACTGCGTATTGGAAATCCTAAAGATAAGCTCATTTTAAAATTATTTTGGGATATTGCTCTTGAACTGAATTTCATAGTTTAACTGCGAAGAACATGATATTTAATGAATAAAAGTAAGACGAAAAATGTTAAATAAACGCCCCTTTGGACGTAATTTAAAATCTTAAATTAAATTAAATTAAATTAATTTTTTTTCTCAGTCTACATTGTTTTTCTCACCTACTGCTGCTTGAATCAACCTCGTTTCTCATTCGCCTTCTTTCTTATTATCTGAAATGTTAACTACGTATGTGTAAATTCTGGGACGTGTTTAAAATCCCTAGTTTTGTACCAGTTTTAAGCGAAAATATATTTCTGAATAATTTTACTATACAAAATAAAAATGGCGTTTTAGCCATCAAGCCGGTTGTAATTTTCGTCCCAGTTATCGGTGTCCGCCGATAACACCGTGGCAAAAACATTGCGGACGAAAACGTCCCGGAGAAAAAAACGCAAGGCGAAAACGTCGTGGTACAAAACATCGTGGGAGAAAATAAAGCAAAGAGAAAGCATCGCAATTCTAAAACATCGTGGTACAATACATCGTCGTCCGAAATAAAGCGGTTATAAAACTTCGCAGTTTAAAAACATCGCCGTCGAAAATGTGATAAAAAGTAAAGTACCTACAAATCATCGCATCACGATGACGTCGCAGACATGCGTCTTTCAGGCTTTCATAACTGTAAAATTTAATGATTGTTTAATAATTGTAAAAGCTCGCATAATGATTTATGAGGGCAAGATAATTTTCACTTTCATATTTTTTACTAATTAATAAATATTTGCTGAAAATGTAAAATGGAAACTTACATAAAAATCATAGAAAATTAACGCAAACTTATAGCACTTAATTTTAAACTGGTATAGTTAACTAACAAAGGTCATTAATAAATTATTTTTTATAAAGTGTTTTTGGTAATTTTTCATGAAAAGTACAATCTAAAAAAGAATAGAAAAAAAAAGATAAGTAACTGCATGAACTTATTTATAAAAAAATTGCTAAGTTAATTCTTCACTTTTGTTAATCTGATACTCTTACAGTGAAAATTATTTCTTGTTTTGTTCAAATTTCTTGTTTTTTAAAAACTTACTAGTTAATAAAAATATGAAAGTTAAAATTATCCTTATTTCCATCTTGCTCTCATAAATCATTATGCGAATATCCATTAACAGTTATTAAAGCCTGAAAAACGCATGTCTTCGGCGTTATCGTCATGTGATGATTTGTATTTACTTTATTTTCTACCACGACCTTTTCGACAACGATGTTTTTAAACTGCGAAGTTTTTGAACCTCTTTATTTTCTCCCACGATGTTTTGTACCACGACGTTTTCGCCTTGCGTTGTTTTCTCCGCGACGTTTTCGTCCGCAATGTTTCTGCCAGGATGTTTTCGGCTGTAATCCGAGTCGTCATCTATACATCTCGGCCATGACTAAGGAATAAATTAAGTTCATCTTCCACAAAAAGTACATCACACACACAAATACATATACATAAGGTTTTACATTCATAGGATCATTAGTTTTTTTTCTTTCTTTTTTTTTGCGTGTGTGTATGTTAGTCCAAAGGGGCTTTGTGCCTAAAGGACTACTGTTTTTGTTTTGCGATTTTGCGTCGGAAACATTAAAAGTCTGAATTACTTTTCAAACTGTTGCCACAAAATATTACAGCAATGTATTATATTTAAAGAAATTAAATAAGGAAGACTCTGCATAAAGGTATGAATGTTTCTCCAAATGTGGTAAAACCACGGTACCTAGAGCCATCCAGTTTTGAATAACGTACGTTTCCACCCAAATATGCCCATCTGGAAGCCCGAATTTGGAATTTGTTTTATTATCTATTTCATATTTTGTAAAACTTTACCGAATTTTTAATGAACAAACTCAAACGATTTAAAGGCGAGCAATGGCAACACCCTACGGGAGAAAAAAAAACTTTTTATCTAAAGCGCGTGGAACTGTGTATCAGAAATTATAAAGATATACTCATTTTAAAATTAGTTTGCGATATTGCTGTTGAACAGAATTTTATGGTTTAAGTGGGAAGAACATGATATTTCATAAATAAAGTATACATGGTACATAAAACTTTACCCCCCCCCCTTTAAACGTAATTTAAAATCTGAAACCTTTCAGATTTTTTTTTAATTTTATTTTTATTACTTATTTATTTATTTATTTTTGAAGTAGGAGAAGTGTAAAAACCCTGGACCTTTCGAATACGTGTCGAATATGCTTCTAGTTACAGAACGAAAGCATGCAGAAAGGGCGGGCGGCGAAAATATCTTATAAGGTAAAAAAAATAGGAAAAGGATTAAAATAATTCGATAATACCTGGACTTGAGCAGCAGAGGATAGAATTTTAAGGAATTTGTGACAGGAAGTTTTTTAAAAAAATTGTAATTAAAAATTTTGTCTCACCCTAGGAAAAAATGTTTAGGGTATTATATTGCCTGTGTTAATTGGTGATGAAATGTTAAATGTTCAGATAAAATAATTAAGTTGGAAATAATTTTTGTTAATAGAGCAATTAAATTTTGTAGAAATATAATTGGGGAAACAAAAAGTATTAGTCAACCTCTTCTTAATGTTTCAAATAGACCTTTTCAAGGGATTAGTATATAAAACATTAAACCCCCATTATTGATGAGTGCTGAACACACTTTTAGTTCTTCCGACTCAAATCGCTGCTAATAAATTGCTCAAAATTGCTAAATAATTTTTGTTTTAGTCCATAAGGATAAGAACGAAAAACATTAATGTTTAATAATTTTTTTAAAAAATTCTTATTAGTTCTTTTATGCATAAATACACATAAAAGAATTTAATACAAAAAATGTTTTCAAAATTTTTTATTAAAAGTGTTTTTGTTAAATGTATTTTTAATATGTATTTTGCAGCCAAAGTATAAAATCCTGCACTCTGTGGAATAGCTAGGAGTTTTATAGAATCCGGTAAACTGGCCGATAATGTATGAAAAGATTAAACATTTCATACATTGCTTAGATATTTGATACAATGTGAAATGGCAAGTCGATAAAGTGGGAAATATAGCTTCATATCATGTAGCGAAATAATACAGTAATGTTAGTAGTTTTAATAAGTGTGATAGAGTATAGCTTCTACAGACTTAAATCTCCTGAAAGAATTTTAAAACCAAACATATGCTACATCGCAATTTATTTCATGTTCTAAGAACTTACAGAATTGAAGATATTCCTGACCATGGAATTCCTCTCTGGTCAGTTGCAGTTGCTCAATCCAGTGTAAGTGACCAAGGATCCGTCAACTTGTCAGGACTGAGTGTTCTGTGCATGTGTTTAGCAAACATTTTGAAGTAACTCCTTAACCTAAAGTCCTGATCTGGAACAGGGAGCTGAAATGAGCTTTGTTCTGGTGAAGATACTGTGCTGAAGAATAACTGCACTTGAAAGGGATTTAAAATCCTTTTTATTAAATCACTATTATTTACACACTTCCCAACTCGGGACACTCACGTTTGTGAAAATTGCAACACCAAGAAGGAATCGTCATAATTGAATGCAATTTAATACACAGTTGAGTGGTAGTGGTACAAATAAATGATTAAATGTTCAAAGCAAACAAAAGAACAAAGACAAGAGATCAGAATCAGTATTTTGTGTGGCCACCACGCGCCGCAATAAGTGCTGCTACACGACGTGGCATGGAGTCAAACAAAGTTTGAATGTCTGACTGAGGAAGAGCATTCCATATCGTTTGTACGCGTACCCAAAGTTCGTCTGCAGACGCAACAGGACGAGGATCACGAGCAAGACGCCGACCAATGACATCCCACACATGTTCAATTGGCGACATATCCGGGGAACACGCAGGCCAAGGAAGAAGCTGTACCTGCTGCGCTGCAAAGAAGGATTTAACAATCCGAGCAGTATGAGGGCGGGCATTGTCCTGTTGAAATACAGCGCCTGGCAAGCTTTGAAGGAAGGGAACAGCTTCGGGCTGTAGAACTTCACGGATATACCGGTTGCTGTTCAGATTGCCCACAATTCGTAGCAATTGAGATCGTCTATGATATGCTATGGCGCCCCAGACCATAACTCCGGGTGTTCGTCCACTGTGGCGTTCGATAATGCACTCCGGAAGGTGGCGTTCACCGGCATAGCGTCTGACACGAATGCGGCCATCATGGTACCACAAATTAAAGCGGGATTCGTCAGAAAACACGACATGCTGCCAATCAGCACGCCAGTCTCTATGCTGATTGGCCCATTGTAGCCGCAGGCGGCGATGGTCGTGCGTTAGGGGGATCCTGTATAAAGGAGTCCGTGCGCGCAGTCCACACTGCAGCAGACGTCTACGAATTGATGAAGCACACAATGAAACACCTGTAGCTATTGACCACAGTGCTGCCATTTGTCTACAGGAAGCTGTACGGTCCGTCCGCGCCATGCGGACCAGGTGTCTATCATCGCGAGCTGACGTCACATTTCGGGGTCCACTCCCGGATTTCCGAGTTGTCCGACACTCGTCCGTCCACTGCTTCCAAACGCGCATCACTGTGCTGCTGTTACGCTGCACACGAGAGGCTACTGCACGATACGACAATCCAGCTTCACGAAGGCCGATGATTCTCCCTCGTTCAAACTCTGTAAGTTGTTCAAATCTCGCTCTCTTTCGTCGACGAGGCATAAGTACAGATTGAGTTAACGTTTACCACTAGCAGATAACCACCGATAACCATACACGCCTCGCTACAGCCGTCTATTTATTCGGATCCATCAGCCGTTCAGAGGGCGCTGCTCAGCATACGCATGCGCTACGGATTTGCAATTCTAATCATTTGCATATCATGCGCTACTTTGCATTTCCTGAAAATTTCAGCTCACTCGCGTAAGTCCTTCATGGTGTTGCAATTTTCACAAACATGAGTGTAGAAAGTAAAAAGACCACACTTGGGCCTAACTTAACAATCAGATAAATTTGATACTGAAACTAAATGGAAATTTAATAAAACTTTGCTCACAGAGCAAATCACGGAGTTGGCCTCTAACTAAATGGTGCGTAGCAAAAAATACTAATACTAGCGCACTTCAATTTATTTCAATAAGCAATCACGTAGTAAGCACTATGGCTTATAATTTTAGCTGCTAGCTGGTCAGGCGAACGTCAAACAGAATGACCGTGATCCGAGACTAAAAGCTCTCTCACACTAAGAGGTTTCTACCTCTGATTTAAATAGTACTTGGCTGTACTTCAAATTAGCATAAGCTGAAAACGCGTGCTTCTTCTGACAGGAAGTTGAAACAGAGAAGAGATAGAAAGATTTAAATTAAAATAAAACTTTGTTATTTTAACTAAAACCTTACATACTTCCCGCCAGAATTGCGGTAGTTAAACTACTGTGGTCCAAACGGACCATGTTGAAACTCGCAAGTCTAAACAAATAGTCAAAATTTTACTCTTCTAAACTTAGGCCAACTCTTACAGGGCAATATCTGTTTGTGAAAACTGTTTTTTTACAGACGACTCTTGCTTGATACAAATCTTCAATATTTTTATTCATCTAAGTCTTACTCCTTCCAGCAAAATCTGGAAGGAAAGGAAATTTAGTACAACATAATAACAGTAATTTCTAGGTACAATTCTTTATTCTTACCCGTGTAAATTCGCACACACACATTATCATTCAAGCACAATTAAATTCTTCCCCCAATGCTCTCTCACCGGTGTTGGATGAAAAGCAAACCGCCATTGCGGGTTTTCTGTGTTCAGGGGTGTTCAAATCTACCACCTACGATCGACTAACATTAGTTAGAACTTGACATACGAGACCTCAAAAGACGCCCTATAACCAGCTAAACCTGAGGTTCTCACTAGCTTTATGTCTAACACTTTAAGTGTATTTGGTGGAGAGCCCATTTAACACTTGCATTCTAAAATTACTCAAACTTTAACTTTTCATGCATACAATTCGCAGTTTGCACATATAATTCACATTGATATTGCACTTAACGTGCATTGCTAGCATAATATTATTTGTTACATTTTATAACACTAACAATTTCATAGCAATCATGAAATATAAATGTAGGTTAAATTTCTAAGCTTACAGCAAGTGCTTCCTATTCCTTTCTCTAGGTACTTTCCTGAAATATCAAATTACACTGAAATAATAGTCCATAGACTAAATCGTATTCTTCAATTTTCCGATTTTTTATTCTAGACATTTTACAAGTCTTTCGACAAAGCGCCATACAAAATCATTTAGTTAACATTTTTCTTTTCAGCAATTCATTGCTTTTACAAAATTAATCCACTTACAATGCTTCAGAATCTATTTTACAAACATTAAGTAATTTTAAGTCGTTGCAGAATTACAAATTTTTTAAACAAAAACATTTTTCTTTCAAGATAAGCTTTTATCGACCACTTGGCGTAAAACTCAACCTCGCTTGAGGTAAAATCGACCCTGCAACTTGCAGTACACTCGAAAATTAACTAAACTTTTGAATAAGAAATGCTACTTATCTTGTTGTAGTCATCCATCCTTTTCTTCGCCCAATCCTTAAAAGAATAAGTTGCAGCTTGGGCCAGTCTCCTTGACTTTGGTTGTTGGTCCTTGGAAGCTTGTTCATCTCTTTTCCTTTTACAATTCCGTCGTTGTATTCTGGCGTACATGCTCTGGGGAGGAGGTTGCTCTGCTGGGCGTTTGGTGGAATGGGCCCTTCGCTCTTGGGCCCTCGTTCGTTGCTGCTCCTGGTTCCTGCTGTATTCGGGATGTTGATTGTCAGGCTGCATGCTTCTCAGGCACCTGTCCGATGATTCCGCAGTTCTCTTGGGTATTTTGGGCTTTCTCTGCCCATTCTGCTTTCGTCTCTTCGTCTGCTCGTAGGTCCGGTCGTAGGTCTGCTCACCTGCATCGTCAGACTTTCTTTTGAATCCACATTTTTGTTTCTTACTGCTACTTTGTTGAGAGGGAGCTTTCTTTTTTTGACTTTTCGATGCCATTGCAGCTGGTTCCTGTTGTTTTCGCTGAAGTACATCTTCCGTGCTACTCGATTGCCTCGGATCCTGAAAAAAATCTTTAAATACTGGTATTTTATTTCTATTATAGTACGGCTTGATTTGATCCACATTCGCCGTGATTCTTTGCCCGTCATTTCTTTTTAATATAACTACTGCCTGTGTAACTTTCTCAATTATGAAAGGGCCTTCCAAACGCGGAAAAAATTTCCCCACCTTTTCTTCTGGGGCATTTGGCAAGTTTTGTTTTATTTTCAGAACTTCATCTCCCACATTTTACTTGACCCCTCTTCTTTTTTCGTCATAATATAATTTTTGTTTTCTCTGGGCCATTTCTATATTTCCCTTCGCTTCCCGTATCAACTTTTATATATCACTTATTTTAAAATTTTCTGCCCTTTCCTGGACAAAGAAAAGTTTATTTAAGGGTGTCAAAATTTTTTTTATCCAAGAAACAGTTCAGCGGGTGTTTTTTGTGTAGTATCGTGTTTGGCGGTCCTAAGGGCAAATTCATTTATATGGCTATCCCAGGTAGAGTGATAGTTTTTCACATAAATTCGAATTATTTTCACTACATTTCTGTTCACCCGTTCCGCTATGTTTGACTGCGGACGATACGGGACCATCTTTAGATGACGTATGCCCAGTTTTGCACACATGTCCTCAAAAATATTACTAACAAACTGGGGACCATTATCGGAAGTAAATTTTAGGGGCGCCCCGTATTTTAAAATACACTTATTTAGAATTGAATTTACTACAATTTTTTCAGACGCGCGTTTTAATGGAATCAACTCTAACCATTTGCTAAAATGGTCCACTATAACTGAAAGGTATCGGCTTTTGCTAACTTTACTTCTAGGATAAGGTCCCAATAAATCGATGCCTATTATTTGATTTGGCAATTCTGATTTAATACTATTTAGGAACCCGGCCGGGCGGAAATTAACATAATTATTTAATTGACATGTTGGGCACGACTGGACATACGCCCTAGTAAACTTTTGCAGTTCTGGAAAGAAAACTGCCTCGCGAACTCTCTGAACAGTTTTTCTTATACCTAAATGAGCCGAAATGGCACAATCATGCAACTCTTCTAATACATTCAACCTCATGCTAGCTGGGATAACCGGTCTATATTCATGATTCTCATTAGTAGCTTTCGTATAGAATAACAGTCCGTCAATTAATTCGTAATTTGCGGCCCTATTTCTTATCGGCACAATATCCGGATGACTGAAATTCTCAGGGTCGGCCAAATAATTGTATATATTTTTGAACTCCGGATCTTTTTGGAGTTCGGCTATTACTGTTTCACGAGAATCTAATACTTTGGATGTCAGCATGGCTATCTTAATTATACCTCTATTTTCATCTAAGTTAATTCTGCTTAAAGCATCTGCCACAACATTTTCTTTTCCCGGCGTATGTTTAATTATTAGGTTATATTCCTGTAATTTGAGAGCCCACCTTATTAATCTGGGTGATAAATTTTTTCCAGAATAGAGTCTAGTGACCGCCGCGTGGTCGGTATATACAGTTACTGGAGAACTTCCAAAGAACACACACAATTTCTGTACTGCTGATAACACTGCGAGAGTTTCTCTTTCCGTTGCCGAATAGTTTCTCTGAGTTTGATTTAATGTTCGACTGAAAAAGGCGACGGGTTGACCATTTTGGGAAAGCACTGCGCCAATCGCGAAATCTGAAGCGTCCGCTGAAATCTCTAATCCTGTATCCCCCTCTGGAAATTTTAAGACAGGAGCTTAAGTCAACGCGTCTTTCAGTTTTGAAACGCCAAGTTGGCTTCTGCTGACCACGAAAACCTAGCTTTCTTTCTTTTCAACTTTAGCAGCGGCTCAGCTATTTTTGCAAACTCTTTAATGAAGGACCGATAGTATGAACACATCCCATAAAACGACGATAATTTCTTCGCTGTTTTAGGAACAGGATAATTTTTAATAGCTATTATTTTTTATTGATCCGTTTCGATTCCTTTTTGGGAAATTTTTAAATCCTAAATAGCGTAACTCTTTTGCGGCAAATTTGCATTTAGACGCATTTATCTTTAAACCAGCTTCATTTAACAATGAAAACACTTTTCTTAAATCTTGTAAGTGTTGTTCTAGATTTCTACTCGTAATTATAATATCGTCTAAATATTGTATGAACGTGCTTTTACCAAGGACCGGTCTTAAGACGATGTCCATACATCTTTGGAACGTTGCCGGCGCGCCGGATAAACCAAAAGGCATTCTAAGAAATGCGTACGTGCCAGACTTAGTTATGAACGCGGTTTTGTGTACGTCTTCGGGTTTTACCCCAATCTGAAAATAGCCACTCGTAAGATCTAACGTAGTCATGTATTTTGTAGACGAAAAATTTCGAATTATTTCTTCAATTATCGGCAACGGATATACAGGATATTTTGTAACTGAATTTAACATGCGATAATCTATAGCAAAACGCCACCGCTTCGGGTGCGTAATCGGATAATCATTATTTTTCCTACACAGGACAACGTGGCTAGCATAACTGATAGAAATTAGCGTGATGATTTTATTCTTTAACATCTCTTTAATATGACATTCAATTATTTCTTCCTTGACCCTGTCGTAGCGGTAGGGCTTTTGCCTAACTCGCTGATCATCCCCCGTTTCAATGTTGTGGTTAACGACCTGTGTGAAACCCGGTACATCACTAAATAAATTCGAAAATTCAGGCCCTGGATTTTTTCCTTTTCTTCTGCTGGTAAATGTTGCAAGTCCAGCTTCGGGGGCTTATCATTCTTGGTTTCTATTGGTTTCATATTTAACGTCAACTCTCCCCCTTTGAAATCAATTTTTGCTTCTGCTAAATTAAAAAAGTCCACACCTAGAATAATACACGTTTGCAAGTTTCGCACAATATAAAATAAAATTTTTACCTGCTCGTCGTTGATACGCACGAACAAGGGTACTTTGCCTAAACAGCTACACTTCTCCCCTTGGGCCGCTATGACATCCGTGTCTCTTGCACTAAAAATTCTGTAACGGCGAAAGTGCTTCTTGAAAAATCTTTCCGATATAAAGCTGCTTTGGGCTCCTGTATCTAAGAGAGCCGTCGCCGGTATGTTGTTAATTAGAACTTCAATTTTCAGTAAACTCAGATTCTTCACGACCACGGTGTTTAAATTGATTTTGGAAGGGTTTTGCGCTGCTTCGGACTTCTTCACCTTCCTCGAAGAAATACATCTTAGTTTAAATTCTTCTTATTCTGGTTGCCCTCGGAATCTTTGCTTGTTCTTCTATTGAATTCCCTTCGTTCGCCGCTCGATTTAGGAGACACATCTTTCTTCGGCCATTGCTTCGCCTTATTCCCGTAACTTTGATTTTGCTTCTGCTGGGGTCTTGGCGAACTCCACTGACTTCTTCGCTCAAATTGGCGTCGTCGCTCGTTATCGGCTGTTCTTCGGCTTTCAAATTGTACTACGAGCTCAAATAATCTGTCTAACGTCGTTGGGTTTCTTAGCTCGATGAAATCTTGAACTTGGGGCAGTAGCCTAGGAAGTATAATTTGAATAACTTCAGGATCCGGGCGACTTCCATACAAAAGATTGAAACCTTGAATTTTTCTTAAAATAAAATTAGACAAATCTTCTATTTTTTCTTGATATCGACTAAAAAGTTCCGCTTCCAGTCTGGCTCGATCTCGTACTACAGGAAATGCTTTCACCAAGGAATTCTTGAAATTTTCATACGTATATGTGGGGCTTCCTGGTTCCCCCAAGAGATTCTTTCCAATGCACTTGAACCAACTTAGCGCTTAGCCCTTCAAAGCGCTGGTAGCGAGAGCGACTTTCTGAAATTCGTTAACTGGATATAGCATGAAGTGGGAGTCTAGATTTTCCAGGACATTAATTATGGCTGTTTTGCCGTCAAAACTTGCCGTTGGCTTCATGGCTGCTCGCATGGTTTGTACGATGTAGCCAAATCCTTCTAAGCCAGCAGGTGCTATCTCAGGATTCTGGACAGGTACAGCAAGTATCTCAGGTTCATCTTCTTGCCTTTGAGGCCATCCTCTTATTTTTGTTCGGGCGCCACTGTCAGGACTGAGTGTTCTGTGCATGTGTTTAGCAAACATTGTGAAGTAACTCCTTAACCTAAAGTCCTGATCTGGAACAGCGAGCTGAAATGAGCTTTGTTCTGGTGTAGATACTGTGCTAGAGAATAACTGCACTTGAAAGGGATTTAAAATCCTCTTTTATTAAATCACTATTATTTACACACTTCCCAAATCGGGAGGGATACAGAAAGTAAAAAGACCACACTTGGGCCTAACTTAACAACCAGATAAATTTGATACTAAAACTAAATAGAAATTTAATAAAACTTTGCTCACAGAGCAAAATTCGAAGTTGGCCTCTAACTAAATTGTGCGTAGCAAGAAATACTAATACTAGCGCACTTCAATTTATTTCAATAAGCAATCACGTAGTAAGCACTATGGCTTATAATTTTAGCTGCTAGCTGGTCAGGCGAACGTCGAACAGAATGACCGTCATCCGAGACTAAATGCTCTCTCACACTAAGAGGTGTCTACCTCTGGTTTAAATAGTACTTGGCTGTACTTCAAATTAGCATAAGCTGAAAACGCGCGCTTCTTCTGACGGGAAGTTAAAACAGAAAAGAGATAGAAAGATTTAAATAAAATAAAACTTTGTTAGTTTAACTAAAACCTTACAAACTGTATGCTTAAAATAAAGTGCCCAAAATACGAAATGTTTTTGTGGGGGAAAAGTAATGAAGTAAATTCAAAATGTCATTGATACCTACCATATTCCAACAAATACCATATTTTAATTATATTTTTCTTATGAATTTTTTTATAAGAAAGGCATGAATTTTGTTTACAACTTTCTTTATGTATTTTGAATATTTTTAATGACACTTTTTCACTATTTTTTCAAAATAATATGTGCTTTTTTCGGAATAAGCGTCTTTTAAACAATAGTCTTAAAAGTTATTTCTCCCGCCTTCTTCGCATGCCTTCATGGTGTAGTGGTCAGTACACTCGACGCGTGTTCGAGGGGTTCGTGTTTCGAGACCCGGCGAAGCTATCGCTTATTTTTCACATCTACTGTTTAAAACAAAATACCTAATGTCTCTACAGTGGCGCCCGAACTAAAAGGCGGTGGATGATGTTTCTCAACCACCAGGATTTGGCGATTGTGGGCCGCTAATCCCCAGTCGCCCTTTAAATAGGGGGATTTCTCCCTC
>KK117876.1:1715717-1729439 GCA_000611955.2 Stegodyphus mimosarum | reverse complement strand
CGAATGGCTTCGTCGTGTAGTGATCAGCACGCCCGACGCATATTCGAGAGGCCCGTGGTTCGAGTCCCAGGCAAGGCACTGCTCAGTTTAAAAAAATGTCTAATATCTCTACAGCCTTATCATAGCTTTTTACATACTTTGTCTAAGTAGCATTCGTCATTCTATAGAATGCCTAGGTGTTGTATACAATGCCTGGGTAATGTATATAATAATTCCCATGTTTCGTATCTCCAGGCCCAAAATCTCCAGGCATTCTAAAAAATACCTGGGTATTCTATAGAATACCAGCATTTCATACTTTGCCAGTAAAATATATAACAGACAATCTCTTTTTCTTTGAAGTTGTTTTTCCAAATTCCAAGGGGTAAAAATAAATTAAACACCTTAAATATTGTGGTATGTATCAGGTTTAATAATTGATTTTTCAATAGTTTGTTTAAATTATTAAAGAAATATCAAAATATTGCAGAATGAAAATTTCAAAATAATGCAGATGATGATTCGAAAAGATATTGAGAACGAGAAGTCGACTTCCTATAACCCATATACTCTAGAGAACCCTTTTCCTTTCCCGAAATGTTACCGTAAAATTCTTTCTAGATAACACCACATGTGACATCTATAGCCTAAGGCATTATGAAAGTCATAAAATGTCAGAAACAGTTCATTTAAACAGTTCTGCGAAAAATATGAAAAAAAGAAGTATTAAGTGATTCACATGTACCTTTCAGTTTATTTTTGCTTCCTTAAAAATCGACTTTGGAAGTTGAACAACTACTTCAGGAGTCGTTAACAACTATTGAGTTTATACGGAGAAAAATCATCCAAATGTTTATGTACGAACAACTGACCAAATCTTTAGCAAAAATTAAGGAAACACAGAAGAAAGGAAGTCTAGCTTCACTGATATCATCAGCGTAAAAGCTCTGTAAAAAACTCAAAGGCTCTTTCTCTCTTAAAAGCCCTGTATCAGATTATGTCTTTAAATATATTGTAGGAAGTCAAATGCTCAGCTTTGAAAGCGATTTATGTGGAGTTCTTTTTTTTAAGTCCAAGTGGCCTTTGTCTCCGAAGGACTATTGTTTTCGTTTTGCGATTTTGCGTCGAATCACTAAAAGCGTCGTATCACTTTTCAAATTGTTGCCGCCAACATTATCGCCCTGTATTATATTTAAAAAATTAAATAATGAAAAATCTGCATAAATCTATGTATGTTTCCAGCATTGTGATGAAGCAACAGTATCTAGAGCCATCCAATTTTGAATAACGTGCGTTTCCACCCTAATATATGGGCATTTGGAAGCCCAAATTTGGAATTTGGAATAATCTATTTCCTATTTTGTAAATCCTTAACGAATTTTTGATGAACAAACTCAACGATTTAAAAGCGAGCCATAGCAACACTCTAAAAAGAAAAAAAAAAACCTTTTTATCTCCAGCACGAGGAACTGTGTATCGGAAATTCTAAAGATAATGCTCATTTTAAAATTATTTTACGATATTGCCGTTGAACTGAATTTTGTGGTTTAAGTGCGAAGAACATGATATTTAATAAATAAAGGTAACTTTATTTATTAACGTTAAAAGAACACCCCTTTAGGCGTAATTTAAAATCTGAAAACTTTCAGATTTTTTTGTTGCATTTCTGTAATGTTGAATGGATGAACAAAGCAATCTACAGAGTAAATTTAAACCGCATTTACAGTTTTAATGACGTGTTTAAAATTAACGTAAAAATTCAAATACCTCTTGCTTGCCATATAAAACAAGATAGAAATTCTTAACCCGGAGGTCTGTATTCTATGGTATGAGTGTCAGTAAGTAAGGTTCCAGTAGGTAAATATAGTTTTACACATTAAAAAATTTAAAATAAATCAGCTTGCTCTTTGTAATACAACAGCTGAGGGTCGAGTTCAGAAATATGCAAATAATGACCACACCATGCTCTACTGGCCTGTTCACATTGTTAGCGATGCACGTGGTTTTGGTTGTCTAAATAAAAAATTATATTTTGTTCATTTCGTTTGATTTATCATCCTTAAGACTAGATAAGAAGAGAAATGTGGACTTCGAATGTTATGCTTTTAAAGCAGAACGGAGAGTAAATTATTTTGTCATAGAATTAAATGTCCGGTTATTCATTTCAATGTTTAATTCCATAATAGCTATTAAAACGCGCACAATAAACATCGTCATTATTAAACAAAGCAAATTAAACGATATGCAAATTTCAGAGAAAATGAACGAGCCCTAAAGCTGGAAAATTTAAAAGAGAATGCGTCATCACAATGCTATTTATTCACAAACTAAAACAAATGTAAATAACTGAAAAATGATAATGATGCAGTAACTTAAGTCAGCTTACGAATAGTTCATTTATCAGTTACGAAAAGGAAACAAATCTACTAATGACGAATTAATTAAATCATACTATTTGCTAGTGGCAGTGGAAGAAATGCTCCCAGAAAGAAAGGATTTATATCGATCTGTCAGTCGTTTCGTATATTATTTATATTTCCGTATATTATTTATATTCGTATATTATTTACCAGCAGACTCTTTGTGAGAAACATATCAGTATTTTATGTGGTACTGAACTAGTTGTGTCTGCAGCTAATTTTATTCGCTATCATAAATTCAAATATAGTCAGTTTCGTTATTTTGTGTTTTAGATATTAAAGTCAAATTTTCTGATTTTCTCTAAGACACGACAGTTTGGTGGTTCAACAGTGGAAATGTTTAGTTGAGATTTTTAGTTCCTTGTGCGAAATAAACGAAGTATTGTAATCACGAAAAATTCCGGATATCATATTTCAAAAAAATATCCATTTTAACACCCTATTGAATTCAATTTAACAGCGTTCTATCTGGACAGAATAAAGGAGCTCTTTTCCCCAAACGAATTATAAAACTGATATAAAATGGATTCAAAAGACACTTTTTCGTGGCCGTCTGTACGTACGTATATATGTATGTATCTTGCGTAACTTGAAAACGACTATCCTCAGAACGTTGAAATTTCGTATCTAGGACTGCTATAATATTTAGTTGTGCATCTCCCTTGTTGGTTGTAATCGACCGCAACAAAAGTATATAAATATATATACACCTAATATGTTACTCGGCTCAGTGAGCTCAGTTTTTTTTATTCTTGTATGATGGTAAATTGCACATGTTTTGGTTTAAAAATGATTGAATTTTGTTGTTCTTATCTTCCGGTTAAGGTTTTTATGCCTTTAGTTAATCTGCATGCAATAATTGTAGAATTATCAACAATTTAAACGTTGTATTGAAACAATGTTTATGTTGTATTTAAACATGTTGTAAAAAAGTTGTAAAAAAACGTTGTATTTAAACAACGTATTTAAACAATGAGGCTAAGCCTAATTTTTCTAACCATAGCAGCCATATTTGTTTACATTTGAAACTTAGCAGAATGGTGAATTTAGTTTCTTCACCTTCAGTGTCTTTTTACCGAGTGGGACCAAAATTAAACTTTCATTTTTGTGCGCCGAAAAGTTTGCCTTGATGGCTTTTTTGCTTAGAAAGTCTAATTTTAAATTGTAAAACTTGTTTTTTATGCTTTTAAGTGTATTTGGTGTTTTTTTTTTCTATATTTTAAAAATTTTAACAAAGATATTTTGAGGTTTAATGTATTTTTGCCTTTCCGCGAATTGGGGACTGAATTGGAGATTCAGAAATATAACTCTATCCATGACATGTTCGAAAATGTTAAAAAAAGGATCTAACACTATACAGGCATTAGGTATTTTTTGAAAGCAGGAGAGTGAAAAATGAGCAATGCCCTCGCCGGGACTCAAACCTCGGAACTCTCGAATACGCGCCGAACGTGCTGACTATTACACCTCCAATGCATGCTCCAGAGCCACGGGAGAAATTCCTTACATACCTCCTTTAAAGGGTGAGTGGAGGTCCAGTCGCCAAATCCTGATGTTGGTAAACCATCATCCACCAGCTTTTTTAGTTCGGGTGACACTGTAGAAACATTAGTTATTTTTTTAAAGCAGGAATTGTGAAAAATGAGCAATGCCATAGACCGGACTCTAACCTCGGACCTTTCAAATACACTCGAGCGTGCTAACCACGAAGGCATGCTAAGAAGGCGGGAGAAATACCTTATAAACCAATACCATAAATATCCTTAGGAAGAAAAATAAGGTAAATTAAAATCATACGTAAGGGGATTTATGTCTATATTTGGTAGTACTTAGAAATGTGAAAGGGCATTTTCGAAAATTAATTTCTAAAATGTAATGCATGTGATTATTAACAGATAATCATTTCGGAACAATATTAATTATAGGAAGATCTAACTTCGAAATTCAGTAGGATGAAATTTATCTCAGGAAATAAGTTAAGCATTACTACAAAATTTAAAGTAATCTATAACATGTTTTTAATAAATGGAAACATTTTTTTATGTATTTTTGCTTTTAATATTATTTATTTACCTTTATGTAAATGTCAGCAAAATTTATATAAATATATGTAAAAATGTCACTTACTAATAAAAGAAAGCTTTGAATTTTATCAATAAAAGAAAACTCTGAACTTTTCTTCTTGATGAATGTTGTTCTGACTGTGTGAGTAGAATTACATATGTAAATATCTTCTTGTTTGCTGTCTGGTCCGCGAAGCCTAAATTTTTATGACATTGTCTTTAAACAAACAAAAAAAAATACATATCTCGACCACAGGTTTTGACAACAGAAAATCGGAGAGAAATTTGAATTATCCTACATTATTTGAAATTATCGCTTTGAAGTCAAATTCTGTTGGAAAATATTTGAATGTTTTTAACACATGTATAGCTCACATAATTAAAACCCTTTGATCGGCAAGGTTTTATATATACGTGCAAATGTGTCCAAGAAATTAAGGCGATGTATTAAAAATTGTGTTAATCCGGGTATAAAAAGTACCAAGAACATTTTGACATTAAAATCGAGAAAATACCCTTTTCTCACGGCATTTTTCGGAAATGTAAGGTTTCATAATGAAAGCCCGTGCCGGTCAGAGGGTTAACTGTAAAGTACATAAATAAATCATAACTGTTTTATCTCAAAACGTTTCTGAACCTAACGTTACTGGAGCCTGTTTACGGTAGGTGGTATCTTAGTTCGGTTGATAACACTTCAAATCTGAATATATTATATTCATATGATGATGGATATTATTTTCATTAAATTTCAATCGAAAGGTAACTGTATTTAAGAAACTGAATAAATTAAAATGTAGTCAGCAGCTAAAACGTACAATAAAAGAAACGTAAACATACTTTTTTTTTAATTCAAAATGTCCAATTTAATATTTTCCTTCGTAAAATGAAATAAAACTGTAGTTTTGCTAAGTAAATCTTCTTTTGTCATAAATTTTAAAAAACGTTGCAATGTATCAAAGTATTTTCACTTTCATTTATAACATTTGAAGTAAACTATATATTCAGATTCTCCAAAAGACGTAGTTTTTTAGCAATAAATGTAATAACAGCTAACTGTTATATTTCCTTTTTGAAATATAATACACCTGGAATTGTTTTTGTCAAACTGCTTTCTTATCAGTTCTGAGTTTCGTGAAGCTTCTTTTCAATTTTTCATTGAGATTTGGAAAATCTATTTTTGTACGGATGCACGGTTATGCAAAATTCAGTCTAGTTTCTGCCAAAAGTTTTCGAGATGTCATTTCTGAAGTACAAACGAATCGTATGCAAAAAAAAAAAAAAAAAAAAAAAAAAAATAAAAAAAAAAAAAAAAAAAAAAAAAAAAAAAAAAACAGAATAAATAAAATTCTACATTCAAAAAGAAATAAAACATTCGAAGTTGCTCATAGTTACAAATTCCTGCCGCTTCATAAAATGTTGCTGCATATTTGATTAGTGCTGTTAACATCGTATTTAATCGCGGTCGCAGTATTAAATGCTGCATTTTGTAACTGTAAAATGTACCTAGGCGATTATCATATTTATTTTCTTTTGTTTCGCCTTGAAAACATACGTCTCTCTAAATCCTCACCCATAATATGTAAAGTTGTTTTCTAAAAAGATTTATTTGTTTTTTTTTAATTTTAAATTTAAAATTTAACTACTTTTTCGATTCAAACAGTTATTTGTGAGATTTGAAATTTCTTAGCTTAATTATATATTCGAAAAATATTAATTTATCAAATAATTATAATTTGTTTTGTTTCCGGTTGTTTTTCTGGTGTCTAATTCCCAGAATTCTAATTTTATGCTGGTTAATTATTGTACAGTATGATTTGTTTAGCGTCATGTCGGAATAAATTTTGCGTTCATCATGATTAACAAATTGTTTGAAAAATGTTTAAACTTAAATTTTAATAGGGTTGTTTAAAATAATACAAAAAATTTAACGGCCTTTAAATTTGTTTTAAATTACTTTAAATCTATTTTTTTTATTATTTCTGTTCACTTTTGGATTTATTTGATGACTTTTTTTTTAATAATCATCTAGATATAATTCAGAAACTTGGATCAGTTGGAAACTTTTCGGCTGATTCTCGAAAAAGACCACAGAAATTTCAACTTCTTTACTTCATTGTACGAAATAAAGTATTGCAATGAGGAAAAATTCCAAGTATCCTATTTCATATAAAATATCCATTTTGACCGCTTTCGAATGCAATTTAATGATGTTTTTGCATAACATCTGTATGTAAGAGCACAATAAAAGACTCTTCTTCCCCAAACAAAATATAAAATTGATTTAAAATGGATTCAGAAGAGTTCATTGCGACGTCTGTACGTACGTACGTATGTATGTATATCGCATAAATCAAAATCAAACACCCTCAGAACGTTGAAATTTTGTGTATAGGATATGTTATGTTGCTATAACAGGCAGTTGTGCACCTTCCTTTTTGGATGCAATCTTCCGCACTAAAAGTATTCGTCTCCGTAAGCTCACTTTTTTTTTACTCTTATATGTTGGTAAATCGCGCATTTTTTGCTTTAAAAATGATTGGCTTATGTTGTTCTTTCTTCCGGTTAAGATATTATGACTTTAGTTAAATTGAATGCAATAGTTGTAGAATTATAAACAATTTAAAGTTGTTTAAATGGGACCAAACCTAAATTTTTTCTTGCTTGTACGAAATTAAGGAAGTATTGCAATCACGAAAAATTTCGAATATCATATTTCAACGAAAATATCCATTTTGACCGCTATCGAATGCAATTTAACGACGTTTTTCCGTGACATCTGTGCGTAAGGACAGAACAAACGCCTTTTCCCTAAACGAATTATAAAACTGATTAAAAATGGATTCAGAAAAGATTTTTAGTGGGGTCTGTACGTGCATATGTACTTACGTACGTGTACATACGTATGTATGTATCTCGCATAACTCAAGAAAGAGTAGCCTCAGAACGTTGAAATTTTGTATATAAGACTGCTATATATATTCGTTCACCACTCATTTTGGTTGCAATCGGCCGCAAAGAGTATAAATCTGCATGCAATAGTTGTAGAATTATCAATAAATTTATAGTTGTTTAAGTGTGGCTAAGCCTAATTTTTGTTTACCATACCAGCGACGTTTGTTTACATTTGAAACTTCGCAGAATAGTGAATTCAGTTTCTACACCTTCAGTGTCTTTTTGCCGAGTGGGACGAAAATTAAGCTCATTTTTGTGCACCGAAAAATCTGCCTTGTTGCCTTCTGGCCGTATTACTTGTTTTTGCGCAGAAACTCTAATTTTAATTGCAAAAATATTTTTTAATCTTTTATCTGTATTTGGTGCTTTATTTTGTTTCAACATTTCTGATTAACAAACTTAAGGATTTCAAAGCGAGCAATGGAAACACAATACAAAAAAAAAAAAAAAAACATTTTTATCTCAAGCGGGCGTGACTGTCTGTCGGATATTCTGAAGATTTTCACTTTTTAAATATTTTGTGATATTGCTGTTGAACTGAATTTTATGTTTTAAGTGCGAAGAACATGATATTTGATAAATAAATGTAACGTACAAAATGTTAAATAAACGCCCGTTTGGGCGTAATACAGAATGTGAAAGATTTGGAGGCTTTTTTAGTGTTTTTATTTTATTTTTAGCTCAAAAGGGCATTAGCCGGAATGGGTTATTAGTCTGAAAACGAGATTTGGCGGCTCATCACTTCAAATCTCTGAATCATTTTTCAAATTCTTGTCACGAAATATTATCGCCCTGTACAATGTTTAAAGAAATTAAGTAAGGAAGAAACTGCATGAATCTGCATGCGTGTTTCTCGCACTAAGAAAAAACGACGATACCTAGGGCCATCAAATTTGAATAACGTTGTCCTGCACCTGAATATGTGTACCTGAAGCCGGAAGTTTTGAATTTTAAATTTCATATTTTGTAACTTTTAATTAATTTTAACAAACTCAACTATTTAAAATCAAGGAGTGGCAACACTGTATAGATTAAAACATCATATCTCTAGCGCGAGAGATTTTATATCGGAAATTCTAAAGTTACGCTGTTTTTAAATATTTCGCGATTTTGATATTCAGCTAAATTTTATGTGTCATAAGTGCGAAGAAAATGGTATTTAATTCATAAATTCAACACATAAAAAGGTTATGATTGAATGACAAAAAACATTTTGCAACGTATTTTACTAAAAAAAACTCTACATTGATATAATAAACTGAGAAATGACCGAAAAAAATGAAAAGAAATGTATGCCAACACTTACCACGTTTCGCGAATTCTAAAAACTCCTTTTAAACGTTTTTTGAAATTTTGTTATTGAATGGTTAAGTGTAAGAAAATGCTGATTAATAATAAAGCTAAAAAGACAAAGAAATGAGTTTGCAGGAGTGAGTGCAACAACAGGCTGGTAGACTGTGAACTTACCGAGTTTGTAGAAAAACACACACTTTTGGATCATCGTTAAAATCTTAGCCTTTTCAGATTTTCTTTCTTTGTTGTTTCGTTTTTCAGATTTTATTTCAATTCTGATTTATGTTTTTCCTGTAGATTAGTGTGGCATAATTGTGAATTAAATATTATTTCATAAATATTTAATTACTTTCGATGTGCATTGAGCAACTTTAATAACTAATAATCTTAATTTTGAAATTTGCAATTTCTTTTTCATATATATGCGTATAATGATATGAAAGCACAATTTTTAAAGCACTGATGCAAGAACACTGAGATGTAGAAGCGTAGCAATGTTGTCTAGTCCGATTAATTTCCTTTTTTAGTTAAATTCGCATTTGTTGCCACAATTCACTTGACACTCTAATCGTACCTATTTCCAGAACAGTTAGTACTATGGTGATTGAATCAAGCATAGCCAAGCATCCACGTGGCAGAGACGCAAAAAGGTGACGCATCAGTTCCAAAGAAGAAGGTAGGGAGTTAAAAGGTTTCAGTTCGAGTTAAAAAGTTATGGTGTACAATTGGGCAAGATGTGTCTGCATTATGTGTTACTTAGGACAGCATGATTAATTTGAATGACGCAGTTTAGACTTATAGCGCTATTTTTAAGACATAGAGTGGAAGTCTTCAAATTAAATAAAAAAATAAAAGCGATTGTAGCCAATTACATTTATAAGATTGCTTTCATATTTTTTCATCTTACAAATCCCCCTCCCCTTTCAGAGAGAAAGGCGGAATGATAGAGAAACCGTTCTGACATAAAGATCATCAGAGCTGCAAAATATGAGAAATACAATTTTGAGAATACGAAACATAAAATTAACTTTTGAACAATTTAGAAAGTTATGAGTCGTAAAATTTTCAATTCAATAATAATTTTAAACACTGTAGTCTTTTAAAGCAAATGCACATGTTTCAGAGTCCTTTTAAGATTTGAGTACAATTTGTAAAACGTTCTTGTTTCTGGAATATTCACATCACAATTTTGATACTTCAGGAAAGGATTTCCAAAACGTTTTGCACAAAATATCACAATTAGAAAAAAATTATATACCCATTAATTATTATGAATAATCATAAATATTAAAATTTTACACTACGCTACTTTTCACATTTATAAGTAATGCTTTATTATTTCTAATAGCAGGTTTGAAATTATAGTTTTTACTTTTATCATTACATTTTACAATATCTTATTTTATACAAACCGGAAGACCACTGACTTTCTCCTAGAACACACATATCTAGTTTTTTGGGTATAACCACTTTAACGAACTCATGTATTAAATTTTCATGAGTGGTTAAAGGTTGCTTTGGCAGTTACTTATAACGACTTCCATTCCTTGTTTAAAGGCAACTGGCCTTTTGAACTGCACAATACATGCCATTTATTAAAAACATTCACACTCCATTACATGAAAAAATAAAAATCATATATAAAAAATGCATTTTGCGTTTAAAACTATGAACGACCAATCCCTTTTCGAATTGTTGCCACCAAATATTATCGCCTTGTATCATATTTAAAGAAATTAAATAATGAAGAATCTGCATGAATATATGCATGTTTCTCGCATTGTGATAAAACGACGGTACCTGGAGCCATCAAATTTTGAATAATGTAATCTTTCATAGAATATGAGCATGTGGAAGCTCTAATTTGAATTTGAAATTTATTATCGATTTCATTATTTGTAACACTTCAACAAATTTTTGATTATAAAACTAAACAATTGCAAAGCGAGCAATGACAACACTGTACGAAAAAAAAACATTTTAATCTCCAGCGCGCAAGACTCTGAATCGGAAATTCTAAAGATACGCTCATTTTAAAATTATTTTGCGATATTGCTGTTGAACTGAATTTATGGTTTGAGAACGTAGAACATGATATTTAGTAAATAAAGGTAACACACAAAACATTAAAAAAAGTCCCTTCAGACGTAATTTAAAATCTGAAACCTTTCACATTTTTTTTAGCACGCAAGATCAAAATACATTTTTTTGAGATCGTCACTTGATTTTCTTCAAGGAAACTTTGGATATTTAGTTTCGAACTGAAGAAATTAATCACACTTTGATACCACTTTTGATAACATTTTATTTTCCAAATAAGATAAGCACTTTCATACTCGCTGAAAAACACAATGCAAATTTTTCACACATTTCCTGTAACGCTGTTGAAAATAAATTTTCGCTCACCATACTTTGACCTTGGCCTGATCCGGAATTCCAGTAGACATAAACACTTTCTTTTTATCGCACAATTTTGAACTTGCAGATGAACGAAGACACTTACTTGTCTTCTAGCAGATACTATTTCACAGAAATTTAACTAAAAATAAATGTTCCATTTAGGTTAGTAGCACGTGATCCGACTAAAAGTGTAAAGATATGAAAGCGCAATTTTAGAACACTGATGTAAGAACACTGAGCTAGAATCTTAGCAGTGTTTCTTAGCGTAGATACTTGATCCGTATTAAAGAGGAATATGTCAAACCAGATTAATTTTCTTTTTCAGTTAAATTCACATTTGTGACCACAATTCACTTGGCACTTCAATCATACCTGTTCTCAGAACATTTACATTTTTAATACTATGGTGATAGAAGGGAGCATAGCTAAGCATGCACGTGGCACAGAAGTTGAAGCAGAGAAGGTGACGCACCAATTCAGAGGAAGAGGGTAGGGAGTCAAAAGTTTCAGTTCGAGGTAAAAAGTTTTGGTTTACAACTGGACAAGAGGTACTTGCATTATGCATTACGTAGGGTCGCATGATGAATTTGAATGACTATTTTTAAGACAGAGAGAGTCCCCCGAATTAAATAAAAAATGAAAGAGGTTATAGCCAATTAAAATTAGAAGTTTGCTTTCATATTTTTTATCTTACATATATATAGAAATATAAACACTATTAAATGTAGTCTAAATTATTATTATATGTTTTTATCATAATAATTATAAATTATTATGATAATTATATAAACGAATATACATGTGTTCTGTCGTAGTGGTGCCTGTTGGGAGGAGTTCTACTGAACAAAGTTAACGATTTTCCTAAAACTAACTATCCTAACTTGAGGTGGACAATACTTTGCAGATTATTATAGTTTAAAGATGAACTGTAATATATTTAACTGAACAGAAATTTCGAGTTTATTGATTTTTTTTGCAAAGAATAATAGCATTTAAAACGGAACTTACTATCCAAAACGTTCGAAAACTGGATAATTTAAGCCATTTCAAGGAAATACGTTTAATAAATATCTACGTTAAAACAGAAATTTGAATATTCTACGTCAGAAGTGAATACATGGAAAAACGTAGAGTGAAAAATGAATCTTCAGAAATGTTAACAGTTATAGTTACTTATATAACCGTAAATAAATTTCTCAAGGATTTAATACTAAAGGTTGTAACTAACTGATCATGCAAGTCTTTCTAGACACAGTATGAAAAGCATTTTCTTTCACGTTTTGATATTGAAAGAAGGTAACTGGATTCATGAAAAATTCACAGCTGAAATCATTTTTGACAGCCGTTGACCATTAAGCATCCAAGAAACAATTTATCAAGTTACCTAAAAACATGTTAAAAACTTGTTTTTTTCCAAAACATCATTATATGAATTTTGGATTAGAACAGAATTTCTTTTCTGAAATTTTCCTAAACATGATTAACATTTTACACTATGTACTTATGGCAAGAAGCATTTTCAGGATTTAAATTTATAAAATTAAGTAATTGGTTATTTCTGCAAAGCGTTGAAAAGTCTCGTATCAAATATTCATTTCAAGATTTACCTCTTTCCTTCCGTATTATCTGAAGGCACAGTACTCGTACCAGTCGGAATTATTTTTGGATAAATTACGTTTGCTCAGTTTTCGTTTAAAATCCGAAAATTTCATTCAGATAAACTTTTTAATCTACATGCATTTTATCTGCTGTTTACGCACTAGATATTTTATGTTGATTTAATATTACTGCAGAAGTAATTATCAAATGCAATATTGAACAAAAAACTATCTTATATAAGTTTGTAGAATCATTAGACTATTTTGAAGGTCAAAAATTAGCAATGCCCTCGCCGGAACTCGAACCTGGACCTTTGGAATACGCGCCAAATGTGCTACCGTTACACCACGAATGCATGCTTGAAGGAGGGAGAGAATACCTTAGAGGTTTAGACTTTTGTTTTGATAAAAGTATCATCTGAGCGTCTTCAGTTGATGAATTGGATATGTTAGAAATCTTTTACATTCGCAAGAATTTGCCTAATCACTATGTTACTTACAATGCAATTAACCTACGCTTTTAATGCTTCGTGTTTTGATGCTTCACTATTGAATACTTTAGTCTCTTTGATTAAGTTTTCTCTTTGATTCACCCTTGAAATCGATAGAAGTTTGCTCAAAATCTACAAAAGTCTAAGGTTGCACCTTTTGCCTAAATTTGTGTTTCATGGTGACTATTCTGCTACCATACTCACTGTCGAATGTTTCTGCCGGGGATATTCACTCACACAACTACAACAGTAAAACAGTCTTGTCGGAATTAGTCGGATTAGGTTTTTCTCAGTGTGGGTTTTCTCTATGTGTCTAAAAAGGGTATTGCCTTCTTCGTGGAGGACTTTCTGAAGGACTTGCTCACATTCACATTAAAAAGTGATAAATACGAAAACAACTTTACAGTAATCCGTTTGGCTTGGATTCCAACCCAAAACCGCGACGAACTACCAGAGCCGCATCTCCTGGCATATTTTGCCCCTTAACGATTTAGCGCTTGTTCTTAAAATTATAAAAATTTTCCTG